>OX421495.1:3022510-3192510 GCA_949126835.1 Anisus vortex
AGAGAGAGAAAGAGAGAGAGGAAAGAGAGAGGAGAAAGAGAGAGAAAAAGAGAGAGAGAAAGAGAGAGAAAGAGAGGAGAGAAAGAGAGAGAGAAAGAGAGAGAGAAAGAGAGAGAGAAAGAGAGAGAGAAAGAGAAAGATACAGAGATAGAGAGAGAAAGAGAGAGAGAGAGAAAGAGAGCATGCTCGGTGCGCGCAACCTACGGCTGCGTGCCAGACTTAGTAAGGAGAACGGCGGCCGAGCAGCAGTGCATTCGACTGGCGATCCAAAGGTCCCAGGTTCGAATCCTGGTGGAGGCTAGGATTTTTTTCCAGGACTTGTGGGTGTTCCTGAGTCTACCCAGGTCTAATGGGTACCTGACATTAGTTGGAGTAAAGTAAAGGCTGCTGGGTATTGTGCTGGCCACACATCCCCTAGTAAGCCGTGGCCACAGAAACTGGTGAACGCAGATTCACCAGCCCTATGATCAGTTTGGTCAGAAGGGTTTCTTACACTCATCTACAAAAAATAGGGTGCCAGAGCAGGATGACTTTTAAAGCTGTTGGCACGCCGAATGAAATTGGTAATCCTGCTTTGCGACAGTATAATCATTGGTTGAGCCAGTCAGGCCACAAGCGGAAGTGAACCTATCACCCTAAAGCTATGCGATTGTCTTTTGCAGACGACAGGATGCCGACGATAAGACATTATTAGGCTACTTATTTCACTATGTGAATTCTGCATAAGATATCGCCAACCTTTTTTTAAACAATAAGCAAATTAAAAAGCCCTTTAAGCAAACGCCTTTAAATAAAAAATATTATCTCCCTTCCTTGATCTGTATTATTTCCCTTTTTATTAGATTTCGCTCCCCTATATTTGTTTTACTAAGGTCGTGTTTGAAAACACTTAGAAAATTATTGGATAAACATCAGTTCGCTGAAGACGCAGTGTAGGGTTGCTTCAATTCCTTTATCTTCTTTGATCAATCTATCCATCCCCGCAGAAATCTCTCAAGTTCATTTTTTGTTTTTAAAAATACGAAGACTGGTTCCGCAAAAGAAAAGAAAAGAAGAAGATATAAAGAAGGTTAGACAACTCTGGCAGCTCTCACGCCAACGGTTTACGTCCCCTTTAATTTCAAGGGAAGTAAACATCTTTTCAAACTAAGTAGCTCTTTCTTTCATCTCTCTTACCTCCCCTTGCTCCTCCACCCGGCTCCCTGTACACCTTTTTGTCTTCTACTTTTCTCTCTCTCTCTCTCTCTCTCTCTCTCCTTCTCTCTCTCTCTCTTTACCAGTCAGTTCACAGGCCCCAAAGATGGAGGGTGCGGGGCCCACCCAAACAAACGTTAATTGTGTGTTCCTATGTTCATCTCATTGTGTTGGCATTCGACTTAAACAAGACCCAACGGCGGAAAGAAAGGGAGGGGAGAGAGAGAGAGTGAGAGAGGAACTCCTGTCTCGTGTTAGTCGCACTCCCACACACACTCACACACACTCACCCACGAGACCTACCTCCCCCCACCCTTTTTTTCTGCTTTGTCTTTTGTGCCAAAGATGAAACGTGGTGGAGAGAGACAGAGAGAGAGAGACAGAGAGACAGAGAGACAGATGGAGTATGAGAGGGAGAGGAAGCGGGGATGGAGAGCAAGGTAGATGGAAGAGAAAGATTCAAAGATTCAAAGAAGCAATATACTATGTGTATATCTGTATATGCCTATATCTGTATATGCCTATAGCTGTATATGTCTGTAGCTGTATATGTCTTTAGCTGTATATGTCTGTAGCTGTACGTGTCTGTAGCTGTACGTGTCTTTAGCTGTACGTGTCTATATCTGTACATGTCTATAGCTGTACATGTCTTTAGCTGTACATGTCTTTAGCTGTACATGTCTTTAGCTGTATATGTCTGTAGCTGTATATGTCTGTAGCTGTATATGTCTGTAGCTGTATATGTCTGTAGCTGTATATGTCTGTAGCTGTATATGTCTTTAGCTGTATATGTCTGTAGCTGTATATGTCTGTAGCTGTATATGTCTGTAGCTGTATATGTCTGTAGCTGTATATGTCTGTAGCTGTATATGTCTGTAGCTGTATATGTCTGTAGCTGTATATGTCTGTGGCTGTATATGTCTGTAGCTGTATATGTCTGTAGCTGTATATGTCTGTAGCTGTATATGTCTGTAGCTGTATATGTCTGTAGCTGTATATGTATGTAGCTTTATATGTCTGTAGCTGTATATGTCTGTAGCTGTATATGTCTGTAGCTGTATATGTCTGTAGCTGTATATGTCTGTAGCTGTAATTTTGTTTAAAATGGTGTAATAATCAGCACATAATGAATATATATGGTTAAGAGAAGAAAAATACAAATAGTAATAAGAGAATATTAAACAAACATTTTTAACTTTGAATGGGAGCCGAACTTGGCGCAACGAAGAGTCGCATTCGCCCTCTCCATTCCTCGGTGGGTGAGGATGCAATGAGCGCAACAGCCCGTCTCAATCCAGCCCTGGTGCCTGGAAGTCCAGGCTAGAGTCTGGAATTCGTGCTACCGGGCGACAGTGCAGATATATATGGGGGAGCCACTACAATAATGATCCGATTGGAAATTCCGCAGGTGGGGGAGTGAAATTTAGTGCGTGTGACTGAACCCTTTCAGCGTGCCATGGTGTGGCTAGCCTCTTACAGGATCTTACCCCCCTCCCCCCCCCCTCCTGTGATTCACCCCGTAACGTAGCTGGACGTAAGAACGTGAAGAAGGCTCGTCTGGTATTTTTAGACACGTATAGACAATTAGAATAGGCCTAATTATGTGTATATTATATGTATTAAAATAACCTGTACCATAATGAGTTAGAATCACTCTGGTAAGTATCAATTTATTTGAATCCTTTTTTTTTTTACTAAGAAACTTTTTGTTTCTGCAATATAAGATTAACGCCCTTGAGGTCCCATATGGTTACGCTGTCATATTGTCAATACTCCTTGTTGGTTATCTTCCCCTTTTCCTGTTGGCTGCCGCTTCCGCAGCAGACCTGAAATTAACGTCTGCTTCTTATCCCCCGCCTGACGCCATCTTACAAAGGCGTGGCGGTCTCAGCGCGTGTTTTGCATTTGATGACGCCGGGCTGATTGCTTGGTGTAAAAACATTTTTATTGCAAGCCGGCCATCATGTTTGAAAACATGTGATTTGGGGCCATCAAAATCCTGGCCGTTATCAGGAACCAGCCATAGAAAATCCTGGCTTTTTTTTTTTTGGGGGGGGGGGGGGGAATGATCCCGATTCCTCACCCTCATCCCTAGATAGGAACTGGAAGTTTTAAGAAAATAAGAAAAAATCGTGCAATAAATAGTGCAATTGAAGTTTAACGGTTCTGCAGCCATCGAATACCAAGTGGATTTAGATTAGTCATTTAAATAATGTTTAGTTGATGCTTTTTAGTCACTTTTTCAGCAAACCCATTTCATGTTAGAACGGCAATAGGGAAGTTTGACTAATCTAAAGGCTAGCACGACGCATAGCCGCCTTTACCTTCGCCCCTTGTCAGGTACACATCTGGGGTGGATGTACTTAGAGACACCATCTGTTAATACGAGCGCGCTACAGCTTGACCACCGTGGTAAAGATAAATCTATTTATTTAGATAGATACGTGGATAAGAAATAAATAGATAAATAGATTGGTGGATGGCTGGATAATAATAATAATAATAATGACATTTTTATAGCGCTGCCAACAAACATAATGCAAGCTCAGAGCGCATTTAATATACAACTAAGAACACGGATACAATCTATAGGCCAAGAGATAGAAAACTACTAAATGATGATTCGAGACTTTACAAACATAGAACAAATCAAACAATTAATACAAAATAACCGACCTAACATATAAGTAAGACAGTAGGGCTCAAAGCATGTTAATTAAGATAAATATTAAAATAATGACCTTCTAAGTTCTTTTTGAAGGTATCAATGGCGCTTGTTTGCCTGAGTTGAATGGGAAGTAGATTCCACACCTTCGGACCGGATACTGAGAAGGTTCTAAGGCCAACGGTCTCCAGATAGAGAGAATCACCTTCAACTTATGTTACTTTGCAAAAGTAAAAATAGACCTTCCCAAATTAAAATTAAAATACTTCAAATCCCACATGTGTCACATCTGACCAAGGGTCATCCAAAACAAATGACCATCCTTATACTTCCAGTAGTGCCTCGCCGTCCTTGTATATATGCCCATTTAAATGCCGTCTCCCAACATCCGCTCTACTCTTAAAAACTCCCCCCTCCCCTCGTCAACAACTTTCCTTTAAACCGCTTGTTATAAAAGTTCCGACTCAGTCAATTAGATTTCAAGTTCTTATAGCGAGATACCCTCGTTTTTGGTCTTTTGTCGAGCTTCAAATTGAGTTCTCTAAACCGGGCCAGCACACACACACGGATATGGGAAACAGAGAAAGAGAGAAGGCGAGGAAAATATTTAATAAACAAGTCTCATTCTTCTCTGTCACTACATGTCACACTCGAGAGTGACAGCCGGCCACTGACCGCGCCTTTCCCAATATGATTGAGACCTCTCCCATCGATGTCAGAGACACGGGTTAAAAGCTGACCAATGTCGTTTCCCCCCCCCCCCCCCCCCCCCCCCCCCGCGCCCTCTCTCCCTAACCCAGGCATAGAAAACACAACTATTTTTCCAGAAACCTCTTCAGCATTTCTGTTTCTTTCTGGGGTCTCCTCCGCTCCAGGAGTGGCAACTGTCAGCGGACCACACACTTGTTGATCTATTGTCAAACTCGGACCGGGGCGTCCTCCTGCTTTTGACGGTAGAACGCTTGTAATCTGCTCTCCAAGACGGTTGTTTTGTTTTTTTTGTAGTAGCATTCAATGACCCGGGAGTGGAAGTCGGGGTAGGGGAGTCGAACTTTTACACCGGGGGTTGTCTTGAAGACACCAGAGGTCGGGGGTGGGTGCTATTTGTGTTCACGGCTATCTTGCGCCCTCCTGTCTCCCCTTGTTTATCCGTAGTTTGTCTTGCCTACTCCTAATACTTTCTGGAGTTGTCTCCCCCCCCGCCCGGCCACCGGATGAGGCTTGTCGAAGCATGAACTCGACCGGGCATTGTATTTGCGTCCCTATCCCATTGTAATCGGCGTCCCTATCCCTAAGCTGTGATTGGCATGTCCTATTGTTGGCCAAGTCCACATATTTATGCTTGCTGTTTTTCTTCTGCTGTTGTCCCTCCACACCTTGTGAGAAGTTGTTTTTATTTGGTTCGGGTCCACCACCCCTCTCCCCCAGTGTGGGAGTGTTTTACTATTGTCCATTTTAGTTGTCCGACTGGGAGGTGGGGTGGCAGTCTTGCGCGTGATGCCTTAGGCCCCCCCTAGACGCGTGTGATGTAACAGCGAGTGATCGGTCAAATGAATATAAACAAGGCTGAATGGTACACGGAGTACTTCGGGCGTGAATGACGCCTTTACTGGCTGACAGAAAACAAATTTAATGTCAATATTTTTTACTGAAGGTTTGCTAAAGCAATCGTATTGGAGAACCAATCGTTTTGTAACAGGCAAAAAAAAAAAAATTACGATTCTGAAGATTTTCGTTATGGTCAGGGTTAAATGTTGAATGAACAACAACATTTTCCAGGAACGAAACAATTTAATCCATAGGTAAGAACTAATTCATATTTGTTTTCAAACGTCCCTACTGCCGTTCTAGCATGAAATGGGTTCGCTGAAGTAGTGACCAAAAAGCATCAAATAAAGATTATTTAAATCACTAATCTAAATGCAACTGACGATTAAGTTTATGAAGCAATGTACTTTCTTGGGAAAAGATAAGTGTGTATATTATAAGATAATTGGTTTCTTGCAAGATACTTTTTTGAGATTTCCAAAATATAGAATTGATGAAAAACGTTTCGACTAGGATTACGTCTTTTAAAAGAAATCAATATGTAATGGACGTAAGAGATGGAAGCTTGTTAGGACTTGAATAGTTTAGGTTTAAGCAGTGCTTTTTTTTTTTAAAAAAAATAGGTGCCTGTACTCAGTGATGGATTGCCTAACTTTTAAAGCAGTTTTCGCATTTTATATTTTGATTCTTATTGCGCGTAATTTTAAAATAAATCAATTTTAACAAATTAATAAAATCATAAATTAATAAAAAACTTTAAAATACAAGAAAAGTAATATTTTTTTCCCCATATTGAAAAAGGTGCCGGTACTAAGTACCGGTGCGTACCGTCACAAAAAAAGCACTGGGAAAGTATAAACAGCGATTTAAATAACTACAAGCTATTTACAACTTTTAAGTCAAAAAATAGAGGCTCTAACATAAATGGTCACCAAAAATATTTTTTTTCTCATCTTAATAATTTCTTCTAGAATTCAGGTATATTATATATACGCATAAGGATAGAGTATACGTTATATACTATATATATATATATATATTATACATCTAGCATGAGACAGACAGATCTACAGTGAGCGTGACTCACTGGAATAGTAATAAAGCTAAACAGCGCATGTCTTTCAGTAATCTGAGTCACAAATTTATCGTTCCAACGAAAACCATCCAAATAAACAAACACGTAACAGGACACACATTACTCGCCTACATATTTACATGTTGGAAAAAAAAAGTTGTGCAAATAGCTCAAGACATTATTTTCTTGTTATTTTTCTAAACAAATTTTTTGTTTTCACAATTCTGTAAATCATCTGACCCCTTAAAATACAATATTTAAAATAAAGAAACTTTTGAGTGGTTTAAAGTGTTGGTTTAAAATTTGTTAAACTGTTAGAAATTAGCTAGATTCTATTAGGCGCTAAGGGGTTTCAGTATTAGCCTAATCCAGTTTACTTGCTCAGCCTCCCGTGTCATGTTGGCTAGTTAGTCTGTTTTTGGTTCAGCGGTTCTCGAGTCATCACCGGAGATGTTGTTATTGTTGTTGTTTTTTTTGCCCCCAGTAAAATTTAATTGTTGGGTGTTACATAAATAAGCTGTTAGAATTTTTTATTTTTTTGGTACAGTTTTCTATTGGAATCGAAGTTGGGTGAATATGGCACATGATTCTCTAGAGCAGGGGTTGGCAACGTGCGCAACGCATGCCAGATATGGCACGCATAGCAATTTACAATGGCACGCGAAAGACTCCCAAATGGGGCAATTCAAGTACATTATATAAGAAATTGAGTGCTAAGGCAAGATGACTTTTAGGCTTTGGGCACGCTTAAAGAATTAGAAATTCTAATTTGGCCCACTATTATCAAAAGGTTGCCGACCCATGGCCTAACTCTTAAAGCTTAAGCAAGGCTCAAATAAAAATTAATACAGACTAATTGCATTCAAATGTGTTTTTTTTTTATCTTCTTTAAATATGCACACAAAATAATTTGAGATCAAATGTATTTGTTTTAACTCTAAATAAAAAAAACAACAGCGTATGCCTCTGTCAAAGCACGCCACACTCTTCGGTCTCTTGCCAGTCGCTTCAATTCATACGATCATTATATTACGTAGTTGTTGTAATTCTGTGTTGCCTTTTCTATGGTTTCTGAGTAAAGCGCCCTTTTTTTTATTATGCCACATACATTTAATAATTATTGTTTAAAAATAAACAATATGGCAGACGCTGTTGGCGCGCCGAGAGAGTTAGAAATTTTACTTTGGCACGCCGCTATCAAAAGGTTGTCGACCCCTGGATTAGAAGCCTCCTTTAATATGAATGGTAAATAAATGTTAAATGGATACACGTAGCCTACTTTTTTATTCCCAAGTGGCATCCGGGCATGGAATGGGTTACCTGAAGAAAACACACCAGGAAAACCAGTAACTTAACATCATTTAAAACACTACTAGAAACGCAGGACTAGACTTTTACCACGAATGTTCGTAGGACGCAATAATCTTGTTTAAAGAAGGTGACGTCTGTAATGTATAAGATAAGATAAAGAATACCGACAGTAACGAACTTAAACATTAGATTATAAATTGTAGAATGACAATATGCAAACGCTTTGTTCCTGCAACATTTGAGTTTTGGTAAAATATGCTAAATTGAACACCAAAAATGTACGTATTTTGAGAACCTTTCTGGCGTTAAAAGCTGAGATGTTGGGCGCTTCCTGGAAAAATGATGTTGTTTTTTTAAATAGAAAGTACTCTGGAAGAAGCCGCTGTTTGATGACCCAGTAGATGGAGGGGGTAGACAATGTTTGTCTTGCAAAACGTTCATTCGAAAATGTGTGACAAGTTTATTGAAAACTAACCGTGTTTATTTATCCTGGAGGTATGCATGTACGCGCGCCTGTGTGAGTGTGGGTGCGTGTCGGGGGAAGGGGGGAGTAGGGGGTGTTGAGGGAGGTGGGTGGCGAACGAGCCGAGACAGGTTGGGGCGGGGAGGACAGTGAAGGCGAGATGGTAGGTAGAACGAGCGTCAGGCAGCACTCAGCCATGGTGGCTGGGGCGTGGATTTAGCATGGTTAAATACACCGCGGACGCTGGTCAGAGTTTAAAAAGCAGAGCTGTCCGGCGTGAGATAAGATCAGAATGTAGATCTAATAGCGTACCTGTTGGATATCTTCTTTTTTCTTCTTATGTTTTTTGTTAGTTTTGTTTATGGGGTTTGGGAAGTTTTGGGTTAATGTTATGTTAGGATTAGTGTTCGGTTATTGTCGTATTGGGAGAAAAAAATCTTGGGTTGGATTAGTTTTTATTGTTTCAATTAGAATGTCTGTCTCTTTTGTCTGACAGCTTTATAAATAAGACTCCGGCCGCGTGGTGGCTATTTTAGAATGTAATCCTGAAGCTCCTTGACCCGAGTTGACCTCAAGCAGACGTTTGACCTCAACTCAGTAGATTGTAAATCCTGTTGGTTGTGTTAATAATGCATTCATATAGACCTCGGGGCTTTTTGAATAGATTATTATTTATGGCAGGAACAAATGGTGATGATGCCCCAAGCCTGGTTAGAAGCAAAGTCTGCAGAACAAAAAAAAATTGAACAAAAGGTCCTGAGAAGGTGCAGAGTTGGCAGTTGGCAGGTGATTGTATGGCGCGATGCGAACGTTTGGAGAGAAGAGATGGGAAACATTAATTTTCTTATCTAAGTAACTATCTGTCTGTCTTGTTGAGTAACTATCTGTCTGTCTTGTTGAGTAACTATCTGTCTGTCTTGTTGTCTGTCTATCTGTCTATATGTCTGTCAAAATGTTTGTCTTTCTGCCTGCCTATTTATCTATCTGTCTATATGTCAATCTGTTCTTTATCTCATGTTTATCTATCTAGCTATCCATCTATTAGTCTTGTCTTTCTGTCAGCCTATCTGTGCAGACGTATTTTTTTATATCTGTCTTTTGGACTGTCGATTTGTCTTGCTTTCTATTTGTCTAGGTGTACAAATGTGAATTCTTTCAGTCTGTCTGTGTCTTTGTCTACCTGCATGTCTCTGTGTCTATCCCTCTATTTCTCTTTTAATCTCTTTATGTCTGTCATTTTGACTTTTATGTCTAGTAATCTGTGTGCTCGTGTCTGTTTGCCTATCTGTATATTATCTATCTGTCTGTTTGTCGGTCTATCGGTCTATCTGTCGGTCTGTCTCGATCTTTCTTTATACCATCTATCTATTTACCACCTATCCTTCTCTCTCTCTCTCTCTCTCTAGCTATTTAGATTATCGTTTTAACTGCCATCTATCTCTCTTTTTCATTTCTGTCTACTTCGATAATGTATCTATCTATCTATATGTGTTTTTCTATCTATTCTATTGTCACTGTGTTTATGTCTTTAAAAAAAACCACTCTTTATTTCACCTTGGCCAACACATCTCAAGGCTTTACCTACGGTTGGGTCACGTGACGACCACTTCAACAAAAAAGACAACACGCGCGACTGTAATATTTTCCCGCTAATTCCCGCTAAGTCTCACTGTAGGAACAGCAGGGGTCTTAGCAGGCTGTTGACAGGGACCTACCTCTCCTACAGAAACACACGGGTCCTGTTACTCCGCGCCCCCACTCCCCATCCACCGCCACCCCCCAAATTTACTTTAAATATTTACCGCTTCTACCCTCACGAGAACTGTCTTCATGTGTACTCTTGCAACATTTCTTCTTTTTTTTTTCTTACCTTCTCTCCATCTCTTACTATTGTCAAAACATTGTATTTTCCTCCTGTTTCTCCTTCTCTCTCTCTCTCTCTTTCTCTCACTCTCTTACCCTCTCTGCGTGTTCTCTGTAGTTATTCCCCTGTAGTAAAACGGATTAGACCCTCTCTGAGAGCTGGCGTTCTTGACACTAGATAGCAACCATTCCCCCCTCTACCCCCTTTTTCACCCCCGCCCCGCCCCTCCCCTGCACCGTCCATGAGAACCTTGGCCATCACAGGTGTCCGCAAAGGATTCTCGGAGGGAGACGAGGGGGTGGGGGCTCCGACTAACTCGTGCCCATGGGGCCCCTGTTACCCGTATCCTTGTAATTGCTCGCTAATGTTTCCGCACACGGAGGGCGGATTTAGACGAGCGGACTTGTTTTTCAATACGCGAGGCTGGTGTTGTGTTGGGCGAGGGCTCGCTGGAAAGCCCGTGTCCCCCCCCCCCCCCCAGTGGAATATTGGGTTTTCCCATCACACAAGTACAAGCAAGGAATGCCCTCGTTTGATTCCCTGATAGCTTCAGTAAATGTTTTTACTTTCAAGAATTCTTTTTCTATTTTTTTTTGTGCGTTGTAAAACAGATACAGACCATAACTGCTACCCTCCTTCCTCCCTCCCTCCCTCCTAGCGCATACTCCCTCTCCCTCCTAGCGCCCTCCCAAAACGTCACCACCCTTCTGAAATCCTTTAAAGTTTATTTTTGGAGTAAACCGTGGGATACAAATGGCGAAAGGGCCTGCGAAGATGAAACAAAGTTTGGAAATATTTAGAGTTAAGGTTTTTCACCGTATTTTTGTTTTGTTTGTTTGTTTCGGTGTGTGTGTGTGTGTGTCTGTCTGTCTGTCTGTGTGCAAAAAAGGGCTCGTCACATGTTTCTGTAAGTGCGAAGAGATTATCGATAACTGTGCGCATGGGGATGAAGGGGGGGGGGGAGTAGAACGACTTTTTTTGTTGTTTAGGTTGGACTATGATGCGGTGACATATTTTGCATGCTTAGGTCTACACCGTCTACACCTGCATATTACAAGTGTTGGTCGCCACCATTATGGAAAAATTGCGAGTTGGAGTTACATGGGCTCGTAGATAGATGGATTGACACACTGGCAGGACACGTATTTAAAATACATATTGTAATCAGGTTAAAAATAGGCATGTATTTTTTTTTTATCAAAAAACTAAATTGCCCGGCGTTGCCTGTGGCAAAAAAATACATAGGCTTAGGTCTAAGCTACATATACATTTTTCATAAACTACAATTTACAAAAAGCTATAATAAATTTAACTCTTCCTGTACCGACCTACTTCTATCTATGCTGCCTTCATATACGCGCCCGGGACTGTAAGGGTTACAATATCATTATTATTTATTTACTAAAAACATTTAAGAAAGTAATTTAAAATAAATATTCTAATCGGGTAAAAAAAAAGCATGTCTTTTTATTGAGCGAAAAGTTTGGACTATTTCTGTGGATGAAAATCAAACAGCCGTTTTCCGAGTGCGTCTAAAACATAGGTTCTTAACCTTTTACGGCTCACCACCCCCTTTTACAATTTTCGTCCGCTCACCGCCCCCCCCTCAACCTTTTTTTTAGCGCCCACTACCGCCACCCTTCAGGTAGTTAGAGGGTCAATATAGTTTCCGCAATTTTTTATGCTGACTACTAGATTTTAGCGCTTATTTATTATAAGCACTCAGTATATTAAATATAGGCCTATTTATTTATTATATTTATTATCTTTAAAAAACTGAAAAGGAAACATATTGTAAGAATTAATAGATCAAAAAAATTACCTAAACAAGAGGCTTTAAAAATCAATAGGCCTATTAATGTGAAACGTTTGCCTGGTTTGTTGCTAGTAGTTTGTATATGTTTGTTTCAATTTTGGTGGCAAAAGCCTTAGGTCTCCACGCTTAACTATTTGCAACTTGATTTTTCTTTTTTGACAGCCAATTAAATGGTATTAACATAAAATCCACTTTCCACAAAAGAGGGTGATAAGAATGCAATACCAAATTGTTGCCAAAACTCACAGACCTAGAGAAATGGATTGATTTTCTCCCAAAGAATCGCATTTGCTTTAAAAAAACTCGAGCACCGAATCCAAGTCTCAAACATTATATTTAAACAGTCATCCTTTGCTAACCAACGCACATCTGTGTGCAGTAGCCATCGCTTGTAGTCCTAGTCAATTAACAATGAACAATATTTATTTTGAGACATAGTACATAAGTACAATAAAGACATAGTCAAAGATATAACAAGAAAATTATAACATTGACAAACAATATAGAATTATATCGAGACAATAATAGTAATTTATATATTAATAATAATAAAAATAATAATTAATTAATTTAAGGTATCATGCAATGCAAAGCTGTCTAAAAATCAATTAATTCATTACTTATTGGTGAACTGCTGTAATATTGTAATGAGCACTACAGACAATAACCAAGACTTTTAGTAACTAAATGTTGTCAAACAATAGACAGCCAATAGAGCATTTGCAAAAAGTCTTCAAGTAATTAGTCTACTAGATTTTTATATTTATTTATTTTTCGAAATTGGCCAATTTTCTTTCTTTTTTTTTACTCGAATAAACGTAAGCTAAAAGTAAAGCGTGATTGTCTGGTACAGTGGACTTATCCAGTCATAAAGAAAATTGTGATATCTTTTGGTAATCTCACAATGTACTCTAAATTAGGGATGGGCAACCAAGGCCATGCGTTTCCAAACTTGACACGCAGAGCGATTTTCAATGGTACGCGTGAGACCTCTAAGAAGTCTTTTTTTATTGATAAAAACTACAACATTTTCCGGTTCTGAATGAGTAAATCAAATGTAGAAACATTGTTTAATTAAAGGGAGACAATTAACCCGTTTCATTTGTGCTAATATTTCTAATTATTATTTTTTTCATTTACAAAAAAAAAATAGCCTACAATTTATAACTTTGAAATAATTAAACTGTAAAAGGTATTTGAAAAGTTCTACATATTACTAAGCTTAAATGCATTAAAGGACATCTCATTAACACTGAGATCACAAAATATCATTATTTGCAGATTTTAGGGCGACAGGAATAGAACCCGCGACGTTTCGGTTGACAGTCCGGATAACTAACCACACGACAATCCGGGCACAATTGCCATAGTTATTCGAAAAGTCATTGCGATTCTTATTTCTTATAAGTATAATAATATGTAGGCCTACTGTGGGCTGGTCCAGCGGTTAGTTCACCGGACTGTCAACCAAAAACCAACTGACACGTCGCGGGTTCTAGCCCGGCCATCGGCGGATCCCTGTCGCCCTGCAGGAGTTTTGGGCCTGTAAACATATTTGCGCCAGCAGGCAGCATTGTGTTTACAGAGCGCACTGAGCATGCTAAAATAGCATGGATAGAAGCGCTATATAAGTAACCAATTTATTACTGTTTGGTGAATATCAGATATTTAGTAACACTTGCATTTACATCACATTTCATCCAAAAACGAATCGATTATAAAAACTGAGGTTTTCAAATTATATCAGGTACATTTGTACCGCCCACTTGGCCTTCACCGCCCCCCAATCGCCCCCGACAACGTCAACGCCCCCATAAAGCTTCTCACCGCCCCCCCCCCGGGGGGCAACCCGGGCAACGCCGGGCAATGTAGCTTGTACTCAATATAAGACTTCCCCCCCCCTTCCACCTTTTGTTTGTTTAGAAATACACTTTGTATTGAGACAATGTTCAGTCAGTGAGCTTCTCTGTTGAAACGACATTTGAACACTAAACATAAAACCCGTGTACGTTTTAAAACTCTTCTAACGTTTTTAAACGAACACTCCTGGTATCCTAGCGTGAAATATAGATTTTCTTAATGACCGGCGGAGTTTGTCTTGTCTGTACACACGTGTCCACTAATTGCCCTTGTTTGTCCTGGAGTGGTCAAGAAACAGAGAGTCAGATCTTTTGTGTGTTTCTCTCGCCGGTATTGATTTTTTGTTTTGTTCGAAGACAAGACGTTTGGCCATCTTAGGCGAAGTAGAGATAATATCTCCTGGCAGATTTTGTACGAGGTAAACCAAATAAAAGCATACTGTTACGAACTTATTACATTATAAATAGTCAAGCGCATTGAACATTCACCCTTCATTGTGATACTAGAGTCGAAGGAGAAGGTCGGACTCATGACCTTTTAGATATATATTATCTATCTATCTATCTATCTATCTATCTATCTATCTATCTATCTATCTATCTATCTATCTATCTATCTATCTATCTATCTATCTATCTATCTATCTATCTATCTATCTATTTATCTATCTATCTATCTATCTATCTATCTATCTATCTATCTATCTATCTATCTATCTGTCTATCTATCTACATAAAGCTCTGTGTGTGTGCTTAACCAATCAAACAATCAAATTGGTTTATTTAAAGACACGTGACCTTACTGCCTCATATTTTACCTTTTTAATTTGACTTAGCACATGTGTCCTCGCTATCGGAGTGGATAACGTATCGGACAGCCATGCAGTCGACCGGGGCTCCATTCTCCAGTTAGTGTAAACCTTTTTATTTTTCTACAAATTTTTTATTTCAATTAATATTACTTTTTTTTAAAAAAAAAGATTGGAAATCTACGAGCAACACCGGGCAATTTCATGAATCGAGTATAACTGTAGTTGTACATTTGTTGGTATTTAACAACAGGTCCTGGGTTCGAATCCTGGTGAAGGCTAGCATTTTTTTTCCTGGACTCGAGGGTGTCCCTGAGTCTACATAGCTCTGATGGGTAGCGGACATTATTTTTCAATTGTGAATAATTAGATAACAATAGAAGTTTTAAAATAATTTAGGATGAAACTTGCCTACCCCCCCCCCACACCTATCTGAACATAGCACTAAGTCCTCTCCACTTCCACTCTTCTCCATACTGGACCATACCTTGTTCTATTCGCCCCCCCCCCCCCGACCTTCCTTACGCTACACTTAAGAAACCTAAAGATTTAAAATATGATTCAAGTGATAATAACAAAACAATTAATTTCTGTTTAGGATAAATCCAACAATGTTGACTTAAAGAATTTCATCATTTTTGTTACACATAATCATTCATAATGTGTTTGACAGTTTGTATGTAAACAGTGTAAGCTTATTTAATTTGATTATTTTGATGCATTACATTTCAAAACGAATTTCTATTATATTTTTGTAAATTTTCTAAACTTACGCTAAATATTATTTTTGTATTTCCCAAAGGTTGTTTAAAATATTGTTCATTGTTGCTGAAAGACGAAATCGGCGATCAAGTAAACATTTCCGTATCTTTGAATCAATAACTATAATATAACTAATAACAAAAAATCGAAGAAATTCCAATACAGTTAAAACATAAACATCTTACAAAAACAACAACAATGTCCGACCGATAAGCTGACTAATACGTCTCCCATGTGGTCTAGTGGTTAGGATTCCTGGCTTTCACCCAGGCGGCCCGGGTTCGATTCCCGGCATGGGAATTTTTTTTTCATAACAAATTTATCTGTTGTTGTTTTTTTTTTTGTGCTTGATAAGTAATCTCTATCTAAATATATATATATTTTTTTAAATCTTGAGTTCACAATTAACATGATTTAAAACACATTTGCTATGGTCAACAATTGATTTGACCTTTGATCTTTATTGTGATGTACTAGTGAATTAACTCATAGGTTTGTATAGTTCACACCATCGCACTTAAAGTGAATTGCTGATTATTGATAGTGTGGTAACTGTCACGTGACATGTGAACCAGGCCCGGCGTTAAATATTTCGTGTATTATATTTTGAGTAATGTTTTTCTTTTCTTGTTCAAGATCTTGAAAGGGGAAAAGTAAAGGCTGCTGGGCATTATACTGGCTACACAATCCCTTAGTATACCCTGGCATACACAGAAACTTAACTTTTACGGGACCTTCCTAGCGCGCTACCACAAGACCACCGGGTCCAACAGAAAGAAAACATTTTTATTGTTATTGCCTCCGTGTATTTCATGTCATCCGGGAAATTTTCTCAGTCAAGAATTCCAGCTGCTAAAGTCGGTGCGAGAAATGTATTCCGTCGATGGCTTTCGACAATTCACAGAATCCACCGAGAAAATCTCCCATCCTCCATCACCACCCCTTCCCCCGTTTCTCTCTTGACCGAAAAGGTCTGTTGGCTTTAGAATTACGAGACGAAATGGTATTCTGTTTGTTGAGGGTCGTCCTCCGTGAAATTTCATGGGGCGGGGAAAATCCATTTGCTTTGTATTTTCGGCCCCTGATTTTTGCACGTTTTTCTGCATATCACTCGGCACTCAAGCAAGTATTTCTATTGGCTCAGCTCAATAGCTGCGATGTCGTTCTGTTAGCTTTCATTTTCAATTTGGCTACTTTGATGTTTAGAATTACCTTTTCCTTTTTTTCGTTTTTCATTTGATTCTTTTTTTCTTTTATCCCCACCACTCACTTTTCTATCTCTTTATATCTCTCTCTCTCTCTCTCTCTCTCTCTCTCTCTCTCTCACACACACACACACACATACACAGGTTTATACCTCCTAATTCAATTCTTTCACCGTTCATCCATTGATCTATTTCTCTTTTTGTTTTCATTCGCCGCTGGTGTAAATAGAGCTCTGCGGTTGTGTTTTATTTTCCCCTTTTATACAAAGTCAAGAAATACAGAGCCAGTTTTTTAAGGTAATCTAGTCTTACCACAGGGCAGGTGAAGCAGCGTACAACAGTTTCTGTGGCCACGGCATACTAGGGGATTGTAGTGGCCAGCACAATGCCCAGTCGCTTTTACTTTACCCCAACTAAGGCTAGGTACTCATAAGAGCTGGGTAGACTCCGGTCCAGGGAAAAACAATCCAGGATTCGAATCCAGGGACCTGTTGTTAAATACCAAATAAATGTGCAGCACCAATATAAACGAGATTCATGACCGAGCCTCCGTTATGGTGATTTATAATGATCTTAGATGGTTGATATTTCTTTTGGCTCTAGCTCAGGCAACCCATTCCAAACTGCAAAGCCTCGTGCCATAGCGTTACCGTAAATGTTCTTTTCGGGTCTCCCAATATCACATTTATTATGAACTCAATACTAATGGAAATACAACGGGGGGTAGTAATTGTTATAAACCCGGTAGGTGTTTGAGGGAGAGGGGTGGTGGCTATGATGATGTCACACCATGGCAGGCCAGATTTCCATTGATTCTAATTATCCCTCATACAACTTGTTTTGTCTTTCATTGATTTGATCGTCCAATATCCCTCCTCCCCCCCCCCTTCCCCCCCACCACCATGTTATACAAAAACTGAAATATATCACACAACCGACATCACCCCCACACCCCTCGCTATTCTCTGCACTAGTTCCCCCCCTCCCTCTCCCCCTAATCAATCTCTCCATACCGACGTTTCGCTGTTCCCCACAACATTTTTTCCCTCCCCTACATTGACAGCCTTGTTGAAAGAACTCATCAATACTAACTCCCCTACTCCCTCCCCCCCCCCCCCCACCTCGCTTTCCTTTAATTGGCGCGGGGGTGGTTTGGGATGGAAGGTTGTGTATGGGCGCAGGGCGTGAGTGGCACTGCAGGGAGGAGGGGTGGGGTGCGGAGACGACGGCTGACCAGCGCCTAATTGCACGGTCGCTAATTGAAGGCAGGCAGTGGCTGGCCCAGGTTGACACGGATTTGCTTGTCTTACACACGCGCGTGCCGACCCTCCCCCCCCCCCACCCCACCGGGTCAGCTGTGTGGCACTGTTTTGTAACGTCACGCACACATAGTTCCCCAGAGGACAAGTTCTGGAACCTGGTGTCCAGTTGAACAGTACGGAGCAATCATATAGTACACACATACAATTTAAAGTAAAGTTTCCCGTGGGTCCGGCGAAGCAGCGCTCACTAGTTTCCGTGGCCACGACATACTTGGTGGATTGTGTGGCCAGCACAATGCTCAGTCGCCTTTACTTTACCCCAACTAAAGTCAGGTACCCAACAGAGCTGGGTGGACTCAGGGACACCCTCCAGACCCGGTAACATATTATTCACCAGGACTCGAACCCTGGACCTTCGATAGGTCCCTAAGTTTTTTCGTGATTTTTAATTTTTTCTAATTATTTTCAAAATGTAAAACCACTAATAATTATACTGTAAATTTAACCCTTCCTGTACCGACCTACTTCTATCTATGCTGCTTTCAGTTCCGCTATATACGCGCCCGGGACTGTAAGGGTTAACTTTTTGTTTCTTTTTCCTATTCCTGTCTTAAGGTTTAACTATTCATCTATAAGTGGGCTATAATTTAGTATAATTATAAGGTAAAATATAAACACGTTAAAAAAAACAATTTGCCTGTATTCTAAATAAGTAAATATCTTGACTTGTTTACAGCCGTGCCTTCTAGATAGAAGATTATTACGTCCACTAGGCCCGATTGGTCGGCGATAGGATTTAGCCTAATGCTACCGACATAATACGACAAAAACAAAAAAAGCGAAGCTAATCTAAAGGCACAAAATAATTGGGAAAATTCTTAATGCCGCGGTCAAATTTTCATCGATAGCATGACGAGTGGTGAGTCAATAATTAGGCTTCTGAAAAAATTAATCGAATCAGTCGGTCGCAAACCAGACAGAAATTTTTGAGAAGTTAATTTAATACAAAGTATTTCAAAAAAGAAAATATTGTAAATAAGAACAAAAGTCTAAACACCGGTGACTTATGTTCTTTTTTAAAGTGACTTATACGTTTTACAGTCGTTTATTCTAGATAGAAGATTATTACGACCACTAGACTAGGCCCAAAACTCCTGCATGGCGGCAGGGATCCGTCGGCGGCAGGGATAGAGCCTGCGAGGTGTCGGTTGACAGTCGGGTGAACTAACCGCAGGACCAGCCGGTGTAAATTTAAGTTAGTCAAAGTTGTAATTTTAATGTGTAGTTGGTCAGGATACACTACAGCTCACCCAGTGCGTCCATCGCATCAGTTCAAAAACAATTTTTTGTTGTTGTTGTTTTTTTTTACTTCAAAAATCTCGGTTCGAGTTTTCTCTGATTTAATTTTGTTCTGGCTTGTGATTTTAATGCACGAATTAGCGAAATAAGACAAAGAGAGAGATAGAGAGAGAGAGAGAGAGTGAGTAAATGAAACAGATCGTCAAATACAGAATTAGTGCTAGACACAGAGAGAGAGAGAGAGAGAGAGAGAGAGAGAGAGAGAGAGAGAGAGAGAAAGAGACAGAAAGATTGCGAGGAAGAGAGAAGTGGAGCGAGAGAGAGAGTGTGTGCGTGAGGCAGAGAGAACGTGTGAGACACAGAGAGTTAAAACAGAAACTATGAAAAGAATAATTTAAAAAGTAAATTTACATTGCATTTCCAAACCAAAAAAGTACATAAGCTTAGTAAAAAAAAAAAAGTTCTATTTTCCACCATTTATTGTATCAGCACAATTAATTTCAAAAACACTTTCAGACGTAATGAATTAAAAAAAAACTATTTAAAAAATACAAAGGGGGATAAAGAAGACCAACATCAACAAAGGGAGATAAGAAGGAGGTTTCGGTAATATCCTTAAATTGCCATTCACAAAGGGGGAATTCCCCATTTTCATCCTTCACTGTAACGCGAACGTATAAACATTGGCTAAAATTATCACCATTGTGAACAACAACAAAAAATTCGAGACGAATATCGAACTGGGTTCAGCCAGGTGCAATGAGCTTACTGGGGAGATCACATTTCGACTGGGGGCAGGGGCGTGGAAGAAAGCGAAAGGGGACAAGGGGCGCCACCAGATTGTGTGCGTGTAGAAATCGCGAGGGGGCATTTGGGTGCTGAGGAGGGTGGTGGGGATGGGGCGATTTATGGGTATCATCCTTCTCGGGGTGCAGTCGATAAACCGTTGTTTACGGGCTCCCCCCCCCCCCCCTCTCGATGTAAGCACAGCCCTCGTCCGACCCCTCGCGGCACCGGTTTTATGACTCGTGAAAGCCCTATTCAATGTGATCTCGGCCCCGTGTGACGTCTTGGACAGGGGGATGTAACTCACTGCAACAATTTTCACCTCCTGGATTGTCGCTCTTACCTTCAGCACCTTATCCCTAAGTATACACCTCTTTCTCTCTCTCTCTTTCTCCCTGCTTCCAATGATCTCCCTCTCTCTGTCTCTGTCTCTTTCTCTCTTTCTTTCTACCCATATTCTCTTACGCCGTCTTTCTCCCTTTCTCTCACACATATACATTCTTTATCTCTCTTTCTCTGTATCTCTTTCTCTGTATCTCTCTCTATCTATCTCTATGTAGCATATCTCTATCTATATCTCTATCTATATGTCTGTCTATCTATCTACATCTATTTATTTATCTATCGCGTTCTCTATCTATCTTTCTTTCCCTATCTATCTATCTATTTATCTATTTATCTATCTATCTATCTATCATCTATCTATATATATATCTATTTATCTATCTATCTATCTATCTATCTATCTATCTATCAATCTATCAATCTATCAATCTATCAATCTATCTATCTATCTATCTATCTATATATCTATTTATCTATCTATCTATTTATCTATCTATCTATTTATTTATCTATCTACCTAGTTCTCTCTCTATCTCTCTTTCTCTATTCCTATCTATCTATTTATCTATCTATCGATTTATCTATCAATCTATCTATCTATCTATTTATCTATCTATCTATTTATCTATCTATCTATTTATCTATCTATCTACCTAGTTCTCTCTCTATCTCTCTTTCTCTATCCCTATCTATCTATTTATCTATCTATCTATTTATCTATCTATCTATCTATCTATCTATTTATCTATCTATCTATTTATCTATCTATCTACCTAGTTCTCTCTCTATCTCTCTTTCTCTATCCCTATCTATCTATTTATCTATCTATCGATTTATCTATCTATCTATCTATCTATCTATTTATCTATCTATCTATTTATCTATCTATCTACCTAGTTCTCTCTCCATCTCTCTTATTCTATCCCTATCTATCTATTTATCTATCTATCTATCTATATATCTATTTATCTATCTATCTATTTATCTATCTGTAACTGAGAGATCTTCATAACATGTAGTAACACAACTCAATAAACTTGATAAGACTTCACTTGAGGATAATAACTTTAATCAACGTATTGTATATCACCATCACTTCTACACTTCGTTACTACTACCATATCAAGACCAAGAACATCACTCTTCCACGGCCTAACATACACTGACTTTGTTTACCATCCCTCTCTCCCAAGTAAACATTACATGACGTCAAACACACATTTCCTAGTTACTCCTTAATCGCACCTATTGCACAAACTTATTCCTTATAACTTCACACCAAGTCATGCATCACTTACACCCTCCTTCTCACATTTAAAAATACCTTTAGTATTTTTTTTTTTTTTTTTAAACTTATAAATATACATCTGCTATTATACAAATGCTCCAACTCTATTTAATTAAAATTTTCAACAAATCATAACAAATATCCACTTCCTTTCATTAAATCCATTACGCACCTAGTAAACAAAGTATTGTAAAATGTAAATTGCACACCAACATGTGTTCTCCTCAACCAGTCATTACATCTAATTCATTCACTCATTTACTCATGTTCACCCATTTTATTTCCACTTAACCACAACACCAATATAGAACATATAACTTGACTTGGGTACAATGTGTGGCAATATAACATCATCATCATCATCATCATCATCATCATCATCATCAAAATATCATCATTATAATAACCAAATCAAAATCTGTGAAAAATGTAACATTTGTTAATATCTCAAAATAATAATATAAAAAACACTATTTACAATATTATCTACAACAATCCCTATCCTTAAACCAAATTTACACATAATCATTACCCATTCTAGATAGTATATCCGGAATATGATTATCACAACCTTTTATTGACCTAATCTGAAACTTGTAATCCTGCAATACCAGTGCCCACCTGGTTACCCTATTGTTTTTAACTTTGTCACAATTAAACTTTACCAAAGGCTTGTGATCTACCAATATATCAAACTGAGTTCCCAGTAGGTATTTTTGTAACCGCGTTACTGCCCAGAAAATTGCCAAACATTCAATCTCAATCACCGAATACCTCTTTTCCGCTTCTGAGAGCTTCCTACTTAAGTATAACACAGGCTGAAATTGCCCATTATGTAACTGCATAAGACAAGCCCCAACCCCTATCCTCGAGGCATCTGTAGCTAAAGTAATGTGCCTATTCATATCTATGGGTTTTAGTATAGCTTCATTTTGAAAAACAGCCTTAATTTTACTTAAAGCTACCTCACATTCCTCCGTCCAAACAATGTTTGCAGGACTGTCCTTATTAGCTAATTTTCCTAAAGGTTCAACTACCTCTGCAAAGTTAGGTATGAACGATCTATAAAAACTGCACAATCCAATAAGCGATCTAACATTTTTCTTAGTTTTTGGTTTCTCAATATCAAGAATTTTCTTAGCTAATTCTTTTGTAGGTTGTATTTGTCCCTGCCCAATATTATAGCCCAAAAAATCCAGTCTATTTAATCCAATTTTTACTTTCTCTGGCGACACTGTAATATTATATTTTCTAAGTATCCCAAATAACCGTTTCAAAGTTTTAATATGTTCTCCCCAGGACCTAGTATACACACATATATCATCCACATAATGTCTGATACATGGTTCTTTATGTAGAATGATATTCATCATTTTCACAAACGTTGCCGTACTGTTTACCAAACCGAACGGCATCACGTTCCATTCATACAAGCCTTCATGCGTAGTGAACGCAGTATACTTCTTAGAACTTTCTTTCATTCTAATCTGATAAAATCCTCTTGTACAATCTAAGTGTGAAAATATGTTTGCATCCGCCATATTGTTTACCAAGTCTTCTGGATTAGGTAACGGTTCCCTATCAATTACCGTTATCTGGTTAATTTTTCTGAAATCGCAGCATAACCTAATCTTGCCATTCTTCTTCTTGACTATGACTATAGGCGATGCATAAGGCGATTGCGATTTCTGTATTAGACCATTATCTAGCAACAATTGTATCTCTTTTTCTACATCTTTTCTATAATGATATGGTACTTGATATGGCTTCTGCTTCAAATAACTGTCACTATTCACCTTAATTTCATGTTGAATGACATTAGTTTGTCCTGGTAATTCAGAAATTACATCCTTATATTCTCCAATCAATTGTATTAATTCCTTCTTAACTTCACTGGCAATATCTTTATTAAACTTTATAGCATTCACTATATCGCTATCTTTACTATTTCCCATTTCTACAGTGTGTATTGTCACATTATCACTATTCTCTTCCACTGCAATATTGGACATCACAAGATCAATATAATATTGTCTCAGTAAATCTATGTGAAAAGTTTTGCTATTTCCCTTTATATTAACTCTGTAGTCTACATGACTGAGTTTTTCTTCTACTGTGTAAGGTCCTTGCCACGATTGTCCTCCACTACTTCCATTCGGCAAGTACACTAATACCTTATCCCCTACATCAAGTTGTCTTAAAAACCTATGTTTATTTTTAATTGTTCTCTGTCTTTCACTACTTTTCTCTAAATTATGTCTGGCCTCCTTAACTGAATACGCAATTTCCTCTCTAGTTTCCGTAATCATATCATACGCAGATCTATTCTTTACATCCGGAGTAATTATTTCGTTTTTTAATATATCTAACGGACCTCTCGGATTTGCTCCAAAAATAAGTTGAAACGGACTAAAGTTAGTAGCTTCATGTGGAGTTTCATTATAAGCAAACACCACCATAGGCAAAAATCTATCCCAATCTCTCTCTTTATCTTGCACTACTTTTCTTAACATAGTTTTTACAGTTCTATTAGCCCTTTCTACTGCGCCATTCGATTGCGGATGGTATCTAGCCGCAAATATTTGCGTTATTTGTAACATCTCCGCAAATGCAGCTGTCAGTTGAGACCTAAACTGTGTCCCATTATCTGACAATATTTTTTCAGGAAACCCAAAT
Organism: Anisus vortex; assembly: GCA_949126835.1. Taxonomy (NCBI): domain Eukaryota; kingdom Metazoa; phylum Mollusca; class Gastropoda; family Planorbidae; genus Anisus; species Anisus vortex. Next base: position 3,046,738 of record OX421495.1, read on the forward strand.
TTTGTGAAAACTCCTAACATCGCATGACATATAGTGTCTGCCAAAATGTTCTTCAACGGAATAGCCTCTATCCAACGCGAACACATATCTACTATAACAAGCATATATCTATGTTTCCTATCAGTCATAGTAGCAGTCGGTCCTATTATATCTACTGCGATTTTCTGAAACGGCCCCAAGGCTAAATCCATCGGTTGTAATGGAGCCTTGTGTTTTGCATCCAGACTATTATGTCTGCAACATATTTGACATGCCTTTACATAGGACTTTATATCTTCATGCATCATTGGCCAATAGAAATGTCGGCTAAGTCTTTGCCACGTCTTATTATGACCCATGTGCGCAGCTAACGGAATCTCATGTGCTGCTTTTAGAACTAACTTTTTTAAAGTCCTCGGAACCACCACTCTATACTCGGGTTTATTATCACGCCCTATGTTATAGTTACGTTTAGCTAACACTCCCTGTATATAAAAAAAACCTTTATTCTTACTCACTCTAGCCTTTTCTTTTACCACATTTAATTCAGCATCATCTTGTTGCTGAGCAATTATTTGCTCTTTAGTAACATTCATTATAGTTTCCACACTCACACCCATCTCTACCTTTCTTTCTTTATTTTCGTACTTCTGTTGTGCCCTAGTCATCACGCTACAACTATCTACCATATTATATTCATGCACTAAACTAACTTCCCTAACGTCTGTTTCCGGCCCACTCATACCACACAGTACATGTTTACCAGGCAACATAATTTTAAATTGTGCCTGCTTTCTATCCATCCAGTCCGTTAATAATTTGTCATAATTTTCTTGAATCATTTCTGGAATATTTCCCAATACCAATGGTGCTGGAAGCGACTCCATAACCAATGCCTCCACTCGTCCCTTAACCCAAGGTGTGTCAATATCAATAAATGAGGTTCTACAATCAACCACAGAACCATCTCCTAACCTAACTCTTCTTCTATTGTCAGTCATATCTTCTCGTTTAATTAAACTATTCCGCACCGCGACCGTACTACACCCAGAATCCTTCAGCATATGTGTAATCTGATTATTCACAAAAGCGGGATAAAGGACCAATGTTCCTGTATTATCCAAAACCGTAGATACAATCTCCTCCCTATTTCTAGATCTATTTCTAGCATCTCTCGAAACTTCCCTATGTCCAGACCTCGACTCTTCCCTATCTCTAGATCTATCCCTGACACCTCTGGACTCTTCCCTATCTCTAGATCTACCTCTGTCACCTCTGGACTCTGGACTATAGTCTGATGTCCGGTCACTTTGAATTATAACATGGCAATCTCTATTGTTATTAATCCGGCCTCTTCCCGACCTATTAAACCATCCACCCCTTCTAAAACCTCTCTGATTATTCCTGTGCCAGTTGTCATTCTGATTTTTTTTATTACACCTAGCCTGAGTGTGACCCACATCACCACATGACCAACATTTAATACCAAAAGTACCAGGTTTTCTAAACCTATCCATCCGGGAAGGTAAACTACTATGTCTCTGTCTTACACCTCTCATAACAAATAGCTCTCCACTACTGGTCTCATTTTTAGCTAAATTTGAATTTGGGTGGCTATCTTTAAAATCAGCCAATGCCTTTACTAGATCTTTTTCTTTATATATCTTTCTCCCCTTTATAAATGCATATAATTCAGGTGTCACCATATTCAGCACTTTGTCTACTAATAAGAGTTCTAACATGCTACCAAACTCATGCTTAATTTCAGACATTTCAATCCAATTCATTAGATCAGACTTTAAATTCGCGACAAAGTTTTGCGGATCATCCAATTTATTAATTACCCTAGTATTAAATTGGATCCTGTAATAATCTTCGGTTTTATTAAAGTATACTAACAACTTTTTTTTTAACTCACTGTAAGCTAATCCCTCAGAGTTCTCTATACACGCGAGTGCCTCACGCGCACCCCCTCTCATAGCCTGGTATAAGTGGATACTCCACTGGTTCTCAGCGACTCCTACCATCTTCATGTGAGTCTCAAAAACTCTTATAAACTTCTCAATGCTTTCAGTCTTAGCATCAAAAGGTTGTATCTTAATGTTCTTAATCGCACCATTATGTTCATTAGTATTATGCACTGGTGCTGCACGCTGCCTAGCCAATTCTATTTCTAGTTCCTGTGCCCTCATTTTTAATACATGCTCTCTCTCTTTGTCTCTCTCCCTCTCTTCTCTTTGTCTTTGTTCTTTTTCCAATTCCCTCTGTATCTCCTTCTCCCTATCTTCTCTCTCCCTCTGTATCTCCTTCTCCCTCACTTCCTTAAACTCCTGCCCTTTTTTCTCCAAGAAATCACCCAAGGCATCCCCTTTTAATCCCATGCTCTTGGCAATGTCCACCCATAGCCTCAACGGATCCATGTCCGACATTATCGCTATTTATACTATACTAAAAAGCATATACTATAAAGAAAATCTATGCGTGTGCATATAGCACAAGTATCGTTCTAATACCACTATACACGATATTATAATACAATGCAATATGTGTACCAAAATAAATGTATGCACAACCTCCAAATCAGCACAAATACCGTCCTAATATGTGCAATGTTTTTAATTTAAAATCTTTAAGTTTTGATTAACATAAAGGCGTGTAAACGTTGACCATATAGCACATTACCTCAACCAACACACCAGCATAAATCATATATACTTACGACATAGCAATGTGATGCATATAACATTTATAGTTGCAATTAAAATTACAATTAGAAGTAAATCATAAAGCAAATAAATATATATATATATACACAGATAGTTTAGCAGAAAGACAGAAGAATACACACAAGTAAACTATACTTAATGTTTTGACACAAATCGATAAACAAAACAGCCCAAAACAAGATACCAGCACGCTAACAAACTAAACGAATAACATATACTTTAATTCGTTGGGAAGCCCACTCAAACCCACAGTCTAAGTCCGCACAATCCCTTTTTCAAAGGACGAATCTCCCCAATGAAGAAAAATACATATAAGTAACCTAATAGAGTACCATTGTCATGGGGTCACCCAGATATAAACTATGTGGCCTCACGACAATCCCATCCAACCGCCCGCAAAATACAGAATACAAATATACGAATATACATATAGCAATGATAATAAATTATACCCTAGGTATTATCATACAAGTTAAAAAAAAATATTTAACTTAGCTTTCAGTAGTGCTGTCTCCAATCCAGGTCCACGCACGTCCCTTGTCCAACGTCCAAATTCCTCGACCTTGATAGCTCTGTCCAACCAAATCAACGTCAAATGTTCCACAGCATCCAACGGATCAACCTTGAGTGTCCTCCCAACCTTCAAGTCTACAACCAGCGTCCGTTGCGTCGACCTTGAAATCACCTATCAAAATTGCAGTTGAACTTGACTAACTTCCACCGACGTATTGTATACAGTCAGCAAACGAGATCAACAGCAAAGTTACACATCCGGCGCCAGGAGATGATATGCCCTCTGCACAAGGACGCAGACGATGTATACTTTTATCAGCGGTTGCAACGATGCAATGACGCCCGCAATAATATGCCCTCTGCACAAGGACGCAGACGATGTATGCCTTTATCAGCGGTTGCAACGATGCAATGACGCCCGCTTACTATGCCAGAAAGCTTTCGTAAGCAGTTACGGCTGGCAATAGGCAATAGTGTGTAGCCACGGCAAACCGGATAGTACGACGTCGACCTTGACAGACTTCGACACCAGATAGATACCAGCTCGTCAGTACAGCTCACAGACGACAGTACAACTTCAGGACACCCACCAGACAGCTTCGGACTTCGCAGCTCATCAGCTTCAGTACAATTCTGTAACCATTCCACAGGGTTGCTCCACAACTCACAAAAAGCTCCACTGGTCAATAAACATCCCAGTCATATACCATGACCCACAGTGCAACTCCACAAATCAATAAATCCACCAGTCATATACAATGACTCGCAGGGCAATCAAACGTCGATTCCCTCAAGTTACCTCCTCCAAGACAGGCAGGCAGGTCAACTTCTAACAGTTCCAACAACTGTACATAAAGTAGGCTCTGTGATGTGTCTCTCTATGGTCTTGATTTCTACTGCTGCTCCACCATTTTGTAACTGAGAGATCTTCATAACATGTAGTAACACAACTCAATAAACTTGATAAGACTTCACTTGAGGATAATAACTTTAATCAACGTATTGTATATCACCATCACTTCTACACTTCGTTACTACTACCATATCAAGACCAAGAACATCACTCTTCCACGGCCTAACATACACTGACTTTGTTTACCATCCCTCTCTCCCAAGTAAACATTACATGACGTCAAACACACATTTCCTAGTTACTCCTTAATCGCACCTATTGCACAAACTTATTCCTTATAACTTCACACCAAGTCATGCATCACTTACACTATCTATCTATTTATCCATCTATCTATTTATCTATCTATCTACCTAGTTCTCTCTCTATCTCTCTTTCTCTATCCCTATCTATCTATCTATCTATCTATCTATCTATATATCTATTTATCTATCTATCTATTTATCTATCTATCTATTTATCTATCTATCTACCTAGTTCTCTCTCTATCTCTCTTACTCTATCTCTATCTATCTATTTATCTATCTATCTATCTATATATCTATTTATCTATCTATCTATTTATCTATATATCTATTTATTTATCTATATATTTATCTATCTATCTATTTATCTATCTATCTTTTTATCTTTCTATCTATTTATCTATATATCTACCTAGTTCTCTCTCTATCTCTCTTTCTCTATCCATATCTATCTATTTATCTATCTATCTATCTATATATCTATTTATCTATCTATCTATCTATCTATCTATCTATTTATCTATCTATCTATTTATCTATATATCTATTTATTTATCTATCTATTTATCTATCTATCTATTTATCTATCTATCTATTTATCTATCTATCTATTTATCTATCTATCTATTTATCTATCTATCTACCTAGTTCTCTCTCTTTCTCTCTTTCTCTATCCCTATCTATCTATTTATCTATCTATCTATCTATCTATCTATCTATTTATCTATCTATCTATTTATCTATATATCTATTTATTTATCTATCTATTTATCTATCTATCTATTTATCTATCTATCTATTTATCTATCTATCTATTTATCTATCTATCTATTTATCTATCTATCTACCTAGTTCTCTCTCTTTCTCTCTTTCTCTATCCCTATCTATCTATTTATCTATCTATCTGTCTATCTATATCCCTCTATCTATATCTGTATGTCTCTAACTCTCTATTATCTATTTATCTATCGAACAGTCTATCTCTCTATCATTCTATGTATCTTTATCTCTATCTATCTACCTCTCTATCATTATATCTATCTATCACTTTCGGGTAAAAGTATTCCTTCTTTTTCACACACACTCTTTCACTATTCTTCGTCTTCTTCCTTCGCCCCTTCCTCTCTTACTCATTCCCTTTATCTCTTTCCCTCCCTAAACCCACACACACACTCTCTCTGTCTACTCCCCTCTTTCACTTTCACACTCTTTCTCTATTCATTCTTCTCTCTCTCCCTCTCTGGCTTCTACCCACATTCTCTATGTATCCCATTTTCCGTCTCTCTCTCTCTCTCTTTCTCTCTCTCTCTCTTTCTCTCTTTCCCCCTCTCTCTCTCTCTCTCTCTCTCTCTTTACAAGCAAAGACTATAGTGAGTTGGACCGCTTGCTTTTATATTTCCTATGGTACACTGACCTCTAGACCAGGGGTCGACAACCTAAGGCACGCGTGACACACTTGGCACGCAGAACGATTTTCAGTGACACGCGACAGACCTCCAAGAAGATTTTCGAATGCAAGTCAAAACAACGTACGTCAGCATAACTAATTGGTGCTGCGTGGTGAACTACATGGGAATCCCACTGGACGGCGACTGTTTTAGTTCAGGAATGTTTGCGTGCAAAGAAATCATTATTGAACTTGCGATCTGTGTTTGAATCTATTGTTAAGATAGTCAATTTGATAGTTTAAGTCTCTTCTAGAAGAAAGTAATACGGAGCATAGGTAAAGTATTGGATAAATTCATTTCTGGTCTGGAAGCAATTACGCTGTAAATTGATAAAAACAACAACTCCGGTACTGATTGAGGGGAACTGACTTTTGAAGCCGATGTTTCTGAATGACATGGCGACACAGTTCAGTGAGTTGAACTTGTATTTACAAGGCCGGGGTCTCAAAAAGGCATATTGGAATTTTTTTTCATTCTAAACATCCTAAAAATGGGCATCGAAATATGACGATTTGCGGGAAAATCTGAAACGAATAGCTGCTTATGAAAGTCATCTGTTGTCAACTGCAAAGCATTCGCTCTACTTTAAACTTTAAGTATAATTTACACTAGTGAACATATTTTATCGAACATGAAAGCGGTTTTAAACATATCACGTGGTCACTTAAACTTGACCACTCATAAGTGACTAAATATGTACTTGACATTGAACAATTAGCGAAGAGCATTCAAGGAAAAGGCGCTCATTAATTGATACATTGACATGCTAATGAGTTTGTATGCTCATCTCTCTTAATTAAGCATAAATAAAATTATTTCTGAAACAAATTTATTTGTTGTTGTTGTTTTTTTGTGCAATAAATCAAATAGGCTTAGGGCCTATATACTTTTCATTATATTTTGTAATTGTTGTAATTTTTAATGTTTAAAAAATAAACTCCTTAAATTGATTTTGATGATGCAGAAAATGTTTATTTACAACGAAAATTAATTTTATACACCTAATTACACAATGAAAAAAAGAGCATAATGCTGAATTTATATAAAGAAATAATAATTTAAAAGCAAAACTAGTTATATTTTTTTTTATTTACTCGTTTGGCATCACTAGCATCAAATTTAGAGAATTTAATTAAAGGGAGATAATTAAACCGTTTTCTTTGACTTTGAGTTAATATTTCTTAACATTTTTTTTGTGTGTTTCCTTTAAAAATAATCGGCTAACAATTTATAACTTTAAATGATAAAACTATAAAATATAATTGAAAATTATATAAATATTAGGCCTTTATGACTAAAGAATTTATATGAACATTTTTAAACATCACGTTAACTACCCAGTTTTTATTATTATAATGTATTTATTCCACTTAATTATAATTAATGCTGTTGATGTTCATATTCACCAGTAATAATAAAGTGCCCTAAATCTCAGTATAACTAGAATTATATAGTGACTCTTGACAACTAAATTCATTAACCATTAATGCGTAAGTTAAAGACCAAGTGAAGAGCTATTTATCGAAATTGAGTTAACATTTGATTTTGATAGTAAATAGTGTATTCAGTATCTGAATGTTAAAAAAAACATTTATACAAAATATCAAAGATACATTTTAAGTAATTAGTTCAATATTTGCACTTAAATGTGTGTGTTTTTCGAAAGATTACTCCAAATCTCGTAGCCATTTGAGATGTTTTTATTTCCGGCAATATAGGAAAGTGACGTAACATAAAGGATTCCGACTAGGAAAAATGAATATTGTCACGTGTTTTGAATCTATTGCCACATGTTTTGAATCTTTTCCCGGTTCTTATTTTTAACAAAATGGTTAAATATAGATTTATAGCGTCTATTTTTATGTATTTATTTCCCTTGTGATACGTCACTGCCGTATGAGGCTATTCCAAATCTCGTTCCTTTGAGAAAAACCTCTTCACTTGGTCTTTAAATTCGTGTATTAGTTGTGATTGGAATTTAAAAAAAATCGATGATAATAACAAACAGGTTGTTATTAAATATAAATCGCTTTAATGATTTTCTCTAAAACGCTCCTATTCTTTTGGTCTTGATCTTGCTAAATAAATTGTCTTATAAAAGTAATATAGTTGAGCAGTTTGACTTTCACGCTGTTGGCACGCTGAATGATTTAGAAATTCAAGTTTGGCACACTATAAGCAAAAGGTTGCCGACCCCTGCTCTAGACTTCCGTTTTAGTAATAAGAACAAGGCTGCTGTATTAATAAAATTTCATTTAGGCTCGAGCTTTTTTAAAATGATGTTTTGTGTTTTAAGTCTTATTAAGATTTAAGCTGTATTATGTCTGTTAAATAAAATAGGTTATTTTATTATTATCATAGACATAGATCATAGACGATGTGAGCCTATTAGTGACTTGACTAGAAAGCCTATTCACCAACACTATCACTTGGCATCCCTACTTATCCATTAGCCTAGCCTACGAAACATTAAAAGTGTAGGCCTATAAAGTGAAATTGAAAGTGTAAATAGGTCTAACCGGCCCTAGCCTAATCACATGAATCAATTAATCTACAGTACTACTATTTACCTCCTTATGTTTGAGTAGGATAGCCAATATTCAGATGTGAATTTGTCATGATAAAGAAGTGCTTCACCATTTTTGTACACCAATAGTGGCTTCTATTTACACAAATACGTCACTAAAAAACCTAAGCCACGCCCACTGAGAACGCTCTATTCGTTTTGACATTCTCAATGGAAAAATAAGATTAAAATCGAAAGTTGTATACAGCGGAAGTCTTTAGGTACGTTTAGGAGACAGCGTTATTGGTTATTGGTTGCGCACGGAAAAGCAACAACACTTAAGCTCTAAAAATAGAGCAAGCGGTCCATCTTATAATAGTCTTTGTTAAAACACACGCGCACACGTCACACCGACCCACGTTTGATTGGCATTGTTATAATATATTTTATATATCACCTAATTATGAGGTAGAGCTTTTGAAATCTTCTACAGTCTGCCCAGCACGGGGCTCCCAGCGCACTCGACCAGCATACCGAAGGTCCTGGGTTCGAATCCCGGTGAAGGCAATAGTTTTTTTTCTGGGACTCGAGTGTGTCCCTGAGTCTATACCCAGACTACCTAACTTTCGTTAGTGGTAAAGTATGGGCGGCTGGGCATTGTGCTGGCCACACATCCCCTAGTATGCCGTGGCCACAGAAACCGGCCGTATAATCAATATGGTCCGACTGGTACTTTACAAGTGGGTGTGTCCAACTTTAGGAAAAGAGAAGCCCATTTCTTTCTTTTTTTTAAAATAATCCCCTAGGTGGTTTTATCAACTCTAATTCTCCTGAGAGTGGCAGCCAATACAATGCACGTTTCTCTAAAGTTATAAATGTAATATCACATATACTGGTCAATGCACGAGAGAAACGTTCTATTTAAGTTTTAAATATTTGTCTGTTTTCTATTGCTTTTTAAAATGTCCATTTAAATTTACAATTATTTTATGGACTTTTTTTTTTTTAAACATACCCCACCAACACACACACGCACTCCACCACCCCACCCGGCACCCCTCCCCCTCCCCATCTAAACCTGAATATTAGTGAAATGAAGCTTTGTTCAAATAATTGATAATGGCTCATATCTTTTTTTTTTATTGGAAATAATTTGTTTCTAACATTGAGGCCATATTTTATTTTTTTGCACAACCCCCTTATTCTTTTCCCCATTGTTATTAAATGAGCGCAAGAATGGAGTCGGTTAGAACAAAAAAAAAAAGAGATAAGAGTGAACGCCCTTGTCAAATGGGGGACTTTAACGAAGTGCTTGCGGTTATTTTCCCCCAAACCGAATCAACAAGTAGCCGAGACAGCCATCGAGTTTTCCCGGAAAGTCGTTATAATGGTGCGCATGAATCGCCTTAGTTTTTTTTTCTTCTCTCCGCGTTCTAAGCCGTGAGACGCTTCACTGACCCCGAACGTGACAGGAAGACGTCTCTCCCTCTCTTTGCGCATGCTCGCCGTTCAGATAATTTAACCAATCAGCGTTAGGGGGGTTGAATTTGAAAAAAGAAGCAGAAAATGGCGACGTAGAATAAAGGAGATAGTTATCGTGCATACAGTCTCTGCCGAGCCCTTGGTGAAGGGTGGGGAGTGTGAGGGAGGGAGGGAATTGAGGGACGCTGATTTACTGGCTGGGTGTACTCAAAACGTAAAATGAAAAGAGGAAGAAAAAAAAAGGTTAGTTTAGCTCAGGGTGTTGATGACACTAGAGGGAGAAATGCGTTCCGCATGAGTGGACTTGTATATCAAGATGTACTCACGAAGCTAATTTATACATTAGGCGAAGCGTGAGTGTCTCTACAGTGAGAGGAGGGGGGGGGAAGTAACAATTTAATAGTGGCTGAGTTGTACTTGTTAGCAAAATACTATTTTTAGGATTCTATCAGCCAATCAGTCTGTCTGTCTTTCTGTCTGTCTATCTGTCTGTCTGTCTTTCTGTCTTTCTGTCTTTCTGTCTTTCTGTCTTTCTGTCTTTCTGTCTTTCTGTCTTTCTGTCTTTCTGTCTTTCTGTCTTTTTGTCTTTCCGTCTTTCCGTCTTTCCGTCTTTCCGTCTTTCCGTCTTTCCGTCTTTCCGTCTTTCCGTCTTTCCGTCTTTCCGTCTTTCCGTCTTTCCGTCTTTCCGTCTTTCTGTCTTTCTGTCTTCTGTCTTTCTGTCTTTCTGTCTGTTTATCTATCTAACTGTCTGTATGTGTTGTAAGCCTCTACCTCAACTTAACTAGACATATTATGTCATACTGCTACCTCTGTTGTTGTTTTTATGCCCAGTCTCTCCATCTTTCCCCAAAGTTTATTGGTATATCTGCTTCCACCGCCTATCTGCGCCAGGTGTTCCTCGGTCGGCCTCTTTTTTTCCCGTTTTCCCTTAGGGTTCCAGTTCAGGGCTTGTCTAGTTGTACTGGAAACAGATTTTCGGAGTGTATGGCCAATCCATCGCCATCGTCTATGGGAAGATTGTTTCTGCTTGTATTTTAAGGAGCTAACAACATGTACTCAAACAATTATATATTTAGAATAAAAAACAACAACACCTTTACATTTAATGTGGGATTTCGTTGTCACTTATAAAACTAATGTTGGTTTAACTCATAGGTTCTCAACCTTTTTCGGCTTACCGACCCCTTTTACAATTTTTTTCCGTTCACCGCCACCCCCCCCCCCCCCCCAACTTTTCTTTGCGCCCATTCCCCCCACCCCCTGGAAGTTGAAGAGTTAATATAAATTAAGCAATTTATTTTAGACCGACTAGATTTGTGCGCTTTTTTATTATAAAAAAAACAACAACAACTGAAAAGGAAACTTTTTGTAAGAATTAATAAAACAAACAATTACCTAAACAAGAGGCTTTAAAAAAATCAATATTAATGTGAATCGTTTGCCTGGTGTGTTGCTAGTAGTTTGTCTAAATTTGTTTCAATTTTGGTGGCAAAAGACTTAGGTCTCCATCTCCACAAACAATTAATGCAGGAATGTTTATTTACAACTGTTTAACGTAAATTATTTTAATCCTCTAATAATTAAATCTTGTTATGAATACCATAATCTTAAATTTATATAAAGAAATAATAATTAGTCTGTAATATTTGTTATATTACAAAACATAACTTGTTTGGCATCACTATTGAATCAAATGTGGAAACATTTTTTTTATTAAAGGGAGATAATAAATCCGTTTCATTTGAACTAATATTTCTAATGTTTGTTTTTTTCTTAAAAAAATAAATGCTTACAATTTATGACTTTAAAATAATCAAACTGTAAAAAGTATTGGAAAATTATATAAATATTATATGACTAAAGAAGTTCTATGTATATTTTCAAACATTACATTAACTACCCAGTTTGTTTGATTACAATGTATCTTTTGTACTTAATTATAGTGACAATTAATCTCATTAACGTATAACTCAATAAAGGACATCTCAGTATTAAAAGTGAGATAAAAAATATAATTAATAATATTAGCAATTAGCACCTTATGACATCACAATGTTCTTTATAACTACGCTACGCTGCCAGACAGCGTTCCCCTAAAGCGTTCCCCTAAAGCCCCCCCCCCCCCCCCCCCCGGGGGGGGGGCGATAGCGCTCCAGTTGAGAATCTATGGATTTTAACTGAACGGACCAAAGACTATAATAAGATGGACCGCTTGCTCTATTTTTAGAGCTTATAAATGTTATTTTTCCGTGCGCATCCAATAACGCCGTCTTAAATTATGTCTATACGCTCCTACGTTTGCCTAAATGTTTCCGCTGTATACAACTTTCAATTTTAATTTTTCATTTTGAAAATCATAAGCGATTAGATCTAAATAAAACGGAAGTGTATAGTGCAAAAGGGAATCGGTAATTCCGAAAAGTAGTCATTCGAGTCACCAAATAGCAGAAGTATCAAAGCAAGCGGTCCATCTTATTATAGTCTTTGAACGGGCGCGAAAGGACCTCGCAAAAAAGGACCTGAAGGGATGAAAGGGAGGGGGGTATTGGCGACATTCCGTTGAAACCATCAAATCCATAAACACCATTTTTTATATTACACTTACTCAAATAATTATAATAAATTAGCTGAAAATTAAGGGGAGATAAATTGAAATGCTCTTTTTTTGTGTTTTAATCCTACAATTTATTTTACATATTATTATATTATATGTAGGCTTGTCTAATGATCTCCCCCTGGCTATTGTGTTGTCGTTTTTGTGTGTTTTGTTTTTGCGTTGTTGTTTTTTTCTATTCTATTTAAATATTAATAACGGTGACGTAATTGGTGTGGAGCTTTCTTCCAGCCTCGTTCATTGAACTAATAAATTTTGTGCATAAATTTCTGCATGAATAATTTCAAAAATTTAAATGAGATTAATTGTCATAAATTACCTCCCCGTTCCCCTCGCTTTTATCTTCTCCAAATAGAAATAATTAAAAAGAAAAAATAGCGAATCTGTTCTTGGATGATTAGAGTTGCTGCGAGTTACCTCCCTGGGTGTTATTCCATTGTCCTAACATGCTCAGTAGGGAAGGGGGTTCGGGAAGGTTTCCTTGGGTCAGGTGACATGTGAGGGTGAAGGGCGGGAAGAGAAAGGGGGGGGGGGAGAGTTAGAGAGACGGCTTACAGAATTTCGAATGCACAAATAATTGTTTACGCCTGATAGCATTCAATCTGTTGCTAATCACCTCCCCCCCCCCCCCTCATTATGAGGGTCGAGTCATTCAAGTTCAATTATCATTACTTGGTTTTCTGTATGTCTAAATGTGCTTCTATATAAAACATATGCGTATAATGCATGTATGATGGCATTGCTTGGTTTATAGGTATATGATAATGCTGATAAGCCATTAAAGTCACTTGTAGTAATAATCACTGATCTATACAAATAATGAATAGTGAGCGGAAGCTATCCAGCCGCCATTTTACTCCCCCTTCACTGATCAATATAAGCGAGCAATACTATTAAAACAGGGAAAACAAATCATGGATATAGAAAAAATGTATCGATAAATAAAGAGGAACAATAATAAATATGTAAAAGTAAAGTTTCCTTCTGTGGCCACGGCATGCTAGGGAATATGTGGCCAGCACAATGCCCAGCCGCCTTTACTTTACCCCAATTAGTGTCAGGTACTCATCAGAGCTGGGTAGACTCAGGGAGACCCTCAAGCCCTAGGAACAGATCCTAGCCTCCACCAGAATTCGAACCCAGAACCTTTGGAGCGCAGGTCTAACGCTCTGTTCTCGGCCACTGTGCCATGAATATGTAGTTTATCATAAATACTTTTAAATTCTGCAAATACATATTTTCCAAACACACACACATACCACACATACATTACACACATATTTGCCACACACACCACAGACACACACATGGCACATACAACGACACACATACACGCTATACTGAAGCAGAGAACACTCGGTCACTTGTCTGCTTAGCTGTAAGTTATGCATAGCCATAGATTCTATTAACACCCCGAACCTCTCTATCCTGTATCTAGTTACCCCGGATAAGCATACGTCAATAGCCAGCGCGCGCAGGTATCCCCTTTCACGTGCATTCTCTAAACCACCAATAGGAAACAGTAGCCATTCCCGGGCGAGTTTAATGTGTATATGCGGGGGGAGGAGTTGCTTCTATTCACCAGTAATATGGATTAACGTCTCTAACTAGCACACATCTGAGTCATTCAAGCGAGCTTCCATGCAGATTAACCATTCACCATTTCTCCCCCTCCTTTACACCCCCATGGGCACTAGAAAAACATAACAATATTGGCAACCTATCCCGATAGAGTAACCCATTCCTGGCAATTTGCGCGACAAATTGTTGTTTAAAACTTTGGCACCAAAATTCTAGGCTTGCAGATGACAAAAAATTCAACATTTTTGGAGCCTTTCGTAACCGTGACGTGCCTTGGGTGTGAGTCTCCTGTCCAAGGCATTTTGCATTTAGAACATGCCCGTCTCCTCTACATATACTAACTTATAGTGCATTTGTTGGCTCGGCCACGGACCAGGCAAGTCAAGTAAGCGTTACTACAGTAAAAGTAAAAGTAATATAGTCTCAACGGATGACTTTGAACAAAGATTATAATAAGATGGAACCGCTTGCTTTGATATTTCTGCTATTTGATGACTCGAATGGAATTCCCGATGTCCCTTTTGCACTGTACACTTCTGATTTATTTAATCGCTATGATTTTCTCTATGAAAAATTAAAATTAAAATCGAAAGTTTGTATACAAAACAATGGAAACATTTAGGCAAACGAAGGAGCGTAGATTTAATTTAAGACAGTGTTATTGGGTGCGCACGTTAAAAGAACAAATAAGATTTAAAAATAGAGCAAGCGGTCCATCTTATTACAGTCATTGGTTTATCTAGTTCATAGGTTCTCAACCATTTTCGGCTCACCGCCCCCTTTTACATTTTTTGTCCGCTCACCGCCCCCCAACTTAATTTTAATTAAACATAAATATAATTAATTCTAAATTCAATTTATTTGTATTATTTATTTAATATATATAGGATCCTTATTTAATAGCACTATATATCATGTAATTTCTGTAATTATTAATGTTTAAAATATAAACTCCTTAAATGGACAAAACAATTAATGCAGGAAATGTTTATTTACAACTGTTTAATGTTAATTATTTTAATCCTCTAATAAATAAATCTTGTTTTGAATACCATAATGTTGAATGTATATAAAGAAATAACAATGATCAGTAATATTTGTTATATTACAAAACATAACTGGTTCGGCGTCACTAATGAATCATATGTGGAAACATTTGTTAATTAAAGGGAGATAATTAACCCGTTATATTTGAGCTAATATTTCTGTATTTTGTTTTCTTTTATAAAAAAAATAAATGGCTTACTTTTATAACTGTGAAATGATCAAACTGTAAAAAGAATTTGAAAATTATATAAATATTATATGACTAAAGAATTTTCATGTATATTTTCAAGCATTTCAATAAATACCCAGTTTGTATGATTACTTCGTATCTATACCGCTTAATGATAGTATATTTACATTTTACATAGTTTCGAACGGATTAAAGGACATCTCTGTAAAACTGATATCAAAATATTATTAATATTAGCATATGTTAGGGCGACAGTGATCAACCAACAATAGGACCAGCCGGCTGCATACCATATTTATCAAATACTGACTCCTACTTCATCGAAAACTCATTGCTGTTGGGGGATATCATATATTTCGAAGCACGTGCGTTTACATCATATTTCATCCCAAAATTAATCGATTCAAATTGCTGAGGTGTTAAAATTATATCAGTTACGTTTGTACCGCCCACTTGCCCTTCGCCGCCCCCCAATCGCCCCCGGGAATGTCAGCGCCGCCCTAAAGCTTCTCAGCGCCCTGTTGAGAACCTATGAATCTAGATCTATAGAATCGTCAATCAGCGTTAAGCAGTTTTCGTAATCACGGTATAGACCTACTGGGGCGATTGTGTGGCTAGCACACTGCCCAGCCACCTTCACTTTGCCCCTTTTACGATCGTGAACTTTAGAAGAATAAATTTTACTAAAAAATGTAATCAGACATTTTTGACGTCCGATGTGGTTATCGTATCTAATATATTACAGACGCTCCTTCTATAAAGAAGATTATTGGATCCTACGCTCATCCGTGGTCCGAGTCTTATCTAATATATTACAGACGCTCCTTCTATAAAGAAGATTATTGAATCCTACGCTCATCCGTGGTCCGACGCTATGGCTCATATGTCATTAGACCGTGACCACAGGACCAATGTTCCACGCCTCACTATAGTGTAATAGTGTGGATTAAAAATGAACTAAGACATCACAATAAAGATCAAATTCAATATTTATAATAGCAAACGTGTTTTAAATCATGCCAAGTGATCTCAAGATAAAAAGTATCAGTTATATTTAGAATTTAGAGAGTATTTAGTTTATCAATAAAAACAAATGTAATTAACAAAACAAAATGAAAAAAAAAATTTCCCATGCCGGGAATCGAACCCGGGCCGCCTGGGTGAAAGCCAGGAATCCTAACCACTAGACCACATGGGAGAGGAATAACTTGCTTATCGGTCGCACATGTTGTATTCTGACGATTTTGAAGTTGTTTTTTTTTGTTAATAAGATTTTATATATTTTATTGATTCACTCAAATGGAAAATATCCTTTTCCATTTTATTGAATCAATAAAATATATATATGGGAAACTTTTTTTTTTCGTTTTGTTAATTACATTTTAGAAGATATTAATTATAATAATATTAATTTAATGCGATTTCATACCGTGATTACATATTTCGACTTTCAGCATCGATAAAAATTATTTTAGAAAAAATTAAATATAAAGAATTATTTTATATACATTATTTAGCGTAGGAAGTAGGCCTAATAAAGAGTTAATAGGAATAGGCTATATTTGCTATAATAAAATAAAATGAGTAGAGCCATGTAAGGAGGTGATGGAATAGGCCTAGTTCAATGTTGGTCGGGAAGGGGGGGGGTCAGTACTGGGTCAATTTCATCCTAAACTATTTTAAAACTTTTTAGATGAAAATTAGAAATAACAAAATTGGGTTATCGAAACAGTCAAAGCTGTAAATTCTCAATTTCAGTTAAAATAATTATTTATAATTAGTTTGAAAAAAAAAATACAGAAATGACAATGAAGAATGAACAATATTTTATTTGCCACATAGTAGGCTACATAAGTAGGCAACAATAAAGGCAGTAATAATAATAATATATATTAATATTGTTACAAAAGTAGTTTTATTTCCATAATTATATTGGTTCTATTATTATTAACTAAAGTTAAAAAGAAATAATCTTAAACCCGAAATGTTTCCGTGTTAGGAATAAAACATGTATATGTCTAGACACTACGTCATAGCATTAAATACGTCATATGCACGAGGGTTGAAGATCGTTAGTTTTAGTTCTAGCTTGGGCGCTAATGTGTGAGGACTGATCTTGACCACTTTCTTAAAGATAGGATTACGGCTTAGTACGATATAGAAGAATCTCAACTGATTAAGTTTCATCCTATAATATTGGTATTTGTATTTTGTGTTACTGTTATATTCATCATCTCAACTTGTTGTAATAAAATTGTGTTTAATCATTCAAACAGGATTGTGGATTTCCTCTATATTAAGGTACAGTTTATCTAATTCACTTCATAAATAGAAAGCACATCGTAAGAGCCAAATAAACATCAAATCTACTATAATAACATCAATACTAATTCTTATACAACCTTGTGAGATCCAATAGGGATGTGAATCAACAGAATGTATAAATATTACATTTCTAAAAATATCATTATACGTCAGTAGCTGATTTCGCACGTGACAAAAGATTGGGGGCTCGTCCGGTATCTAAATTTTGTATGTATAAGAAATTGAGAATATACAACTGTTTTAGTGAAAACGATTTACAACAAATAATTATTCAAATTCTGTCTACGTGGGAGGCACTGTCTGTGTTCGGACATACTGTTTTCAGCTTTGTACACAACCATCCTTAAAATTTATCTTCTACAAATTAACAGTGGTGTAAAATCATTTCAAAGGACTTTATGAAAGGTAAAGTTGAATTTTGTATCTTCTATTTACATCATTAATATAAAAACATGGCGGAAGCTAATCTTACGTTGGAGCAATTGAATATTTTTGCTATCACGTCAGAACAGTTAAATAGCATGTCACTAACCCAGTTAAAAGAGATGGCAAATTCTCTGGGAATAGACATTACTGAAGTTACACCAGTAAGGAGTAAATTAATTCAAGAAATGAAGGACTGTTTGAAAAGACATGGTAGAATGCTTGAAGAAAATAATATGAATAGTGAAGAATCAGTGGTTCTCAATGTATCAGAAACCCTGAAAACAGACATAAATAATCATGATATTAAAATGAATGGAAATGAACTAAGTGCGGACATGAAATTCCAGTTAGAAATGAAGAAGTTAGAATTACAATTGGAGGGTAAAAGAATAGAAGTACAATTACAATTGAAGGAGAAAGAATTGGAAAAAGAAAGAATCGCTAGTAATGAAAGGATTGAATTGGCAAAGTCTCGTTCGTCAACTCATACGATTCAGGAAACAAATAATGTAGAACTATATTAGTTTAAAAAGCATGTTCCAAGCATGGAGAACATGGACATTGATCAGTTCTTTATGGTCTTTGAGAGAAACTCGATCGATTATAATTTTCCTGAAGATAAGAAAGCAGTACTTTTACGTTCAGCTCTAACAAAAGACAAGGCTCTAGATGTTGTATTGAATTTGACTCCAGAGGAATGCAATGATTATGAACTAATAAAGAGCAGAGTACTATTGAGTTATGTTCTAACTCCAGAAAAGTATCGAAAGTTATATCGTGAGTTCAAGTAGGAACCAGAAGTTTCACATGTTGACTTCCTGAGATTAGAGAAAAAGTATCTTGATCGATGGTTACGTTCTAAGAATGTAAATAAAGATTATGAAAAACTATATAATCTCATACTGATGGAGGATTTTACTGAGAAGATTCGCACTGATATAAAAGTTCATTTGGCTGATCGTGGTATTGAAATAGCAGAACAAGCAGCAGTAAAGGCCGATGAATACGTCATTATTCACCCGCATAGCCATTATTTTCAAAATGACAGAACAAGTTTGATGACTCAAAACAGTAATACAGAGAGGAAGTTAAGATCGACAGAGGATAAAAGTAAACAAAAAGCCGATAAACAAGATAATTCAAGTTTTGTACAAAAGAGAATTACCTGTACATTTTGTAAGAAAGATGGACATATAAAAGAGAATTGTTGGAGTCTACATAAAGAGAAAAGACCCATTAAAAACAAGAACAACATGGTTTTATCACACATCGCCGTACAAACTGAAACTCAAATAAACAAAACTGCCCACAAACGAATTAAAGCTGAAAGAAAGACATCTGATGTTAGTCATGAAGAGATGGCGAAACACGCATGTCCAAGTTGCTCAAAGTCGGAAAAAGTCTTTGAAATGAAGACCGAGGCTATTGAACATTCTAGTTTCAACTCCAAAGGGAGTGTGACAGATGAACAATCAGTAAATAAAACGTTTACTTATGGAGGCAGTAGTGTAGCAAGAAACTCAGTAGGCAGAGAACTACCCGAGTGTATGCTATCGGATGTTAGCGAGGGCTATGTGTCACCTATAGATAATCAAGCTAGAGAACGGAAGATTAAAATTCTACGTGACTCCGGTGCTGATATATCTCTACTGTTGAAGAATACTGTACCAACGTCGAAATTGACTCATACAGGCCAGTATGCCTTAATCAGTACTATGGCTGGAACACTTACGGCACCGTTACATCGTATACAGTTGAAGTGTAATTACTTCACTGGATCTGTTATTGTTGGGATAGTGAAGAAATTTCCCTACAGAGGCATTTCATTACTTTTAGGAAGTGACATTGCCAAGAATCAGGTACATCCTGTACTTAAAGAAACCAAAGACTCTGTTCAGTGTAGGAATACTGAAAATTCAGTATGTGTTATCACCAGAGCTATGGAGAAACAGCAGATGACTGATGAATCGACAAAGAAACCAGAACCAACACCAGAGATTGACTTACAAGCAACCTTCATGGCGGATGTTCTAGGTGGTCACTCAAGTCATACTGATCAAAGTAATTTGTCGCCTAGACAACTACTCATTCTTGCTCAAGGCAAAGATCCAGAGATAGGGAAGCTAAAAGAGGAAGCAAAGAA
Source organism: Anisus vortex (assembly GCA_949126835.1). NCBI lineage: Eukaryota > Metazoa > Mollusca > Gastropoda > Planorbidae > Anisus > Anisus vortex. The sequence continues at coordinate 3,066,876 of OX421495.1, forward strand.
TGAAGGAGAATTAGAAACAATGGCCGCAGGTTATTACCTGAGGGACGAGTTGTTGATGAGGAAATGGAGAGGGAAAGAAAACGACGATGAAACATGCAGCGAAGTACATCAAATCGTGGTACCCAATGTATACCGCAAGGACATACTACATATGGCCCATGATTCACCGTATGCTGGTCACCTAGGGATTCAGAAAACCTTCGATAGGATTCTTCCATATTTCTTCTGGCCTGGCCTACGTCGTGACGTCACATCGTTTTGCAGATCATGTCATGTCTGCCAGATGGTCGACAAACCGAATCAGACCATTCCGGTAGCTCCTCTACGACCCCTACCAGCATTCTCAGAACCCTTCAGTCACATCATTATAGACTGCGTCGGTCCGTTGCCTAAAACTAAGGCTGGCCACCAGTATCTGTTCACTATAATGTGTTCGGCAACGAGATTTCCAGAGGCTATTCCTCTACGTAGCATCAATGCCGACAAAATCTCTGATGCACTTATCGGATTCTTCACCCGATATGGTCTTCCGAAAACCGTGCAGTCAGATCAAGGTTCAAATTTCACATCGAAGTTATTTCGCCAAGTCTTAGAACGGCTGGGTATTCGTCATGCAGTATCGAGTGCATATCATCCACAGAGTCAAGGCGCATTGGAACGATACCACCAAACATTGAAAAATATGCTCCGTACTTTCTGTTTCGAGCATAATGACGACTGGGATCGTGGTATTCCCTTCGCACTCTTCGCAACCAGAGAGGCTGTACAAGAATCTCTTGGTTTCAGTCCCTTTGAACTGGTATTCGGACACACAGTTCGTGGACCACTAAAGCTGTTACAAGAGACATGGTTATCATCCACTGAAGACACTGGTCTACTGACATTTTAAAAATAGACTGTATAATGCATTAAAAGTTGTCAGATCTAATCTTTTGCAGGCACAAGACAAGATGAAGGTCTATTATGACGTCAACGCAAGAACCCGTATCTTCCAACCTGGTGATAAAGTTCTCATGCTGACGCCACTGTCTGGTCAACCCCTGAGTGCCACGTTTACAGGACCCTACGAGGTTATGGCTAAGCTTAGTGAGGTTAACTATCTTGTAAAGACCCCAGATAGACGGAAATCGCAACGAGTGTGCCATATCAATATGTTGAAACCATACATTACCAGAGAAGAACAAAAGGTTGTTGCCTCGGTAAACACTGTTATTAAAGTTGGGAATAATTCACCCGAAATTGAGCGTGAAGTGGCAGAAAGCAAACTGCATAATACAAAGGCTCTGAAAAACCTAAATGAAAAATTGGCACATTTACCTGATTGCGAACAATCCGCTATCAAAGGTCTAATTAATGAAAATATCCATTTATTTGGAGATGTACCTAGTAGAACTAGTGTAGTTAAACATGATGTTATTCTAAATGAAAATACTAAAGCTATTAAACAACATCCATACAGGTCAAATCCTATCCAGTTAGAATGCATCCGTAAAGAGGTTCGCTACATGCTTGACAATGACATTATTACACCTAGTAGTAGTGACTGGTCTTCCCCTTGCGTATTGGTACCTAAAGCCGACGGATCCATGAGGTTTTGTGTGGACTACCGTAAGGTAAACAAAGTGACAAAAACTGATTCCTATCCAATACCAAGAATCGACGATCTAATAGATCAAGTGAGTAATGCTAAGTTTGTGACGAAAATTGACCTATTAACGGCGTATTTTCAGATTCCACTGACGGAGAGGGCTCAGGAGATATCATCGTTTGTAACCCCTGATGGACTGTACAAATTTAAGGTCATGCCCTTTGGTATGGTTAATGCACCCTCTGCTTTTCAACGGTTAATAAATACCATTACTCAGGACATTCCTAAATGTCATGCATACCCCGACAATATTGTTGTCTTTAGTGACGATTTTAAATCTCATTTAGATCAACTGCATTTGTTATTTACGAAATTGGCTCATGCTAATCTCACCATTAACTTGACTAAGAGTCAGTTCTGCCATGCAACCATCGAGTATCTAGGTCACATGGTGGGAAATGGTTTGGTAAAACCGTTAAATGCAAAGGTGAAGGCTATTCGCGAGTTCCCTGTTCCTGAAACCTGTAAACAACTTCGCAGTTTTCTCGGGATGGCGGGATACTACCGTCGGTTCTGTCAAAATTTCTCAACTATTGCATGTCCACTAACAAATCTATTAAAGAAGAATTGCACTTTCAAATGGTCTAATGAATGCCACCAGGCCTTTGATAAATTAAAAGATGTTCTTTCTGAGGCACCTGTATTAGTAACACCCAACTACAGTAAACCCTTTAAAATTACCGTTGACGCGTGTGATACAGGGATGGTAGCGGTCATTTCTCAGAAGGGTGGTAATTCACTGGATCACCCGATTAGTTTTTACTCTCAAAAATTTGATAAGCACCAAAGAAACTATAGTGTGATAGAAAAAGAACTTTTAGGATTAATCCTAGCCTTGAAACATTTTGATTTTTATATCAATGGTTCTCCATATCCAATTGATATTTTAACTGGTCATAACCCTTTAGTTTTCCTTTCCAGGGTTAAACAGAACCAAAGAATTATTCGCTGGAGCTTATTCCTCCAAGCATATAATTTAAATGTGGTATATTTACCAGGTAAACAAAATGTGGTCGCTGACACGGTGTCGCGCATATAACTGGTGAACCAGAAGATAAAAGTCAGTTTCTCCTGAAATGTTTTTCTTTTATGTCATTCATTGTATTAATTAACATGTATTATATGACAATAAATAAACTATGTTTTGAATTATTACACTATGAAACATTACAGAACAAAACTTCAAATTCTACTAGAAACAATCATACGTTGTAATGTAAAAGGTAAATATTGCATACACCATTTGCACACACACAGGTAGTCAACTTGAATACATCCACACTTGTGTTTGTTCAATTAATTCTATTGATGTGTTTTGCAAATTGTTTGTTTTTCTATGTCGTCATGTTATAATTTGGATGTCTTATTTTATGCTATGTAAAAGCTAAATCAGCTGAGATTATCACATTTTTAAATATTCTTGATGTCATAATTTAGACATCATAATAATTTAATAACTGTAAATCATTAGTTAGTGATACTATGATCGGTTATAAATAAATTAAACTTTCTAAAGAATTATCTATCGATTATTAATCGGTTCCACTTATTTGGGTAATTCATATCAATTCTATGGGAATTGGTTATTGGTGGTAATAGTTTTATGGTCAACGTTGTACACAATAATCATAATTGTAAATATTAATTGATAAATAAATGTTTAATTTAATAATCATTGATAAGATAATGTGATAAGGGATTCCATAATAACGACTTTGTTATTAAAGGTATATGTAATATATGGTTCATTTTAATCTTAAAAAGATTGTCCAATAGTCAATTAAATCTTACGAATAGTTTGGGACTTCGGTTCATTTTATGGGTACTCTACAAAGAATTCCCTACTTAACACTGTCTGTAATTCCTTTGTGTCTTAAGGGGAGGCGAGTGTTACAAAAGTAGTTTTATTTCCATAATTATATTGGTTCTATTATTATTAACTAAAGTTAAAAAGAAATAATCTTAAACCCGAAATGTTTCCGTGTTAGGAATAAAACATGTATATGTCTAGACACTACGTCATAGCATTAAATACGTCATATGCACGAGGGTTGAAGATCGTTAGTTTTAGTTCTAGCTTGGGCGCTAATGTGTGAGGACTGATCTTGACCACTTTCTTAAAGATAGGATTACGGCTTAGTACGATATAGAAGAATCTCAACTGATTAAGTTTCATCCTATAATATTGGTATTTGTATTTTGTGTTACTGTTATATTCATCATCATCAACTTGTTGGAATAAAATTGTGTTTAATCATTCAAACAGGATTGTGGATTTCCTCTATATTAAGGTACAGTTTATCTAATTCACTTCATAAATAGAAAGCACATCGTAAGAGCCAAATAAACATCAAATCTACTATAATAACATCAATACTAATTCTTATACAACCTTGTGAGATCCAATAGGGATGTGAATCAACAGAATGTATAAATATTACATTTCTAAAAATATCATTATACGTCAGTAGCTGATTTCGCCCGTGACAATATATAGGCCCTCTAATTTGCCTATAACAGAAAGCTTATCATAAAGTTAACGCATGTTCATAAATATTTCCCTGTGAAGCCAAAGTTATCACAATTAAAAAAAAACACGGTATATTAAATTAATATTATTATAATTAATATCTACACTTACAAATATAGGGCGCGTTCGGAGGCGTACCAAATGTACTGGGTTCGAATCCTGGGACTCGAAGGTGTCTCTGAGTCTACTCAGCTCTAAAGGGTACCTGACATTATTTTGTCCCGGGAACTAAGGGTGTCCCTGAGTCTACGCAGCTCTGAAATTAGTTGCGGTAAAGAAGGGCATTGTGCTTGCCATGCTTTCCCTTGTATGCCGTGGCCACAGAAACTGGCGAACGCTGCTTCACCATCTCTATGATCAATTTGGTCAGAAACTGGTGAACGCTGCTTCACCATCTCTATGATCAATTGGGTCAGAAACTGGTGAACGCTGCTCCACCATCTCTATGATCAATTTGATCGGACGGTATTACATTACACATACAAGATTTCTTACAAATATTTTACAATGTGAATGAAAACTGTATTTAAAACTCTAGTAACCAAATCTGTGGACATAGGCTACTTATTATGTCTACAAACAAATTATATGGGAAAAAGATCCTCTATTACGTAAACAAGTTGGTTTTCTGGTTTAAAAACATTATTATGACTATGCTTAAATTTATAGTAGACATATAGAAATCCTGCAACAGTGCCCCATTCCAAAATGAGGTTTGAAACCATGGTTTGGTTTCAAATGTTAACTCGTGTAAGAAAACCTTTTGAGGCCCAAAACCCCAAGTCACACAAGACCAGTCCTGTTCATCAGAGAGACGAAATATGCAGTTTAAGCTTTAAAATGGACATTTCTACAAATGTAGCCCAGAAAACGAAGAAGAAGATGCGGTTGAGCTAACTTTAAAAAAATGTCTATACTTTTTATGATTAAAAATATTTTATAATTGATAACGTCTAGCGTAGACGCCATGTTGGATTTGAGTTTGGTAGCTGAGCCTCGTTCTCCATTCAATATGGCAAATTAAAGCGGATCGACAAAAAAACAAAAAAAATCTTTTTGCAGGGCGGCAGGCAAACAGGACAAAGGATTTGTGTTTGTAACTGGTGTATGATACGTTTATATGTGATACGTTATTAATTATTCTACGAGTATGTTACGTGTATATGATAATATCGTGTTTTATGGGTCATTGATAAGTTAGATACTCGCTTTAGCAGTTGTTGTTTTTTTTCTCTACAGTTGTGAATGCTGCTTCACTTGCCATGTAGATGAAATTGGTCTTCAAAGGAGGACTGAACTTTAAAAAAAATAGACTTTATTTTGTTTATGCAGATGTGTCACAAACTCAGCGTGTGGGTGTGAGAATTACGTCAATTCTGTTGTTGTACTGCATATCAAGTACTCACTCCAGTTCACGCCATGGGAGCCTCCCACCCCCGCCCCACACACACCCCTCCTGTTTGTTAATCCATCGTTCCGTGTCGCGATAAATATTTAAAACAACAACAACTGCGTGAAATTCAAACAAAAATATTTCAAACAATAATCACAAAGGCACACAAAAAAGGCTGACAAAGAAAACAACACAATACACTAAACACAATACACTAAACACAATGCAGAAAGCACACAATGCATAATAACACAATGCATGCTAAAACTTATTCAAAAAGAAAGCGCCTCAAGCCAGATCGATAAAACTGCTTGTTAATGATTAACAATTTTCAAAAAGAACATTTTTTTAGCTCAATTATTCCCATTGAAATTAATTCTGTTTTGTTTTGCAATTGACCCTATGCACTTCGAAGTGGAATTATCTTTCTAGAACATTACAACGCGTGTGCAAATAAAATAATAAATAAAAAACACAAGGACTGTGGTAAAAAAAGCACACCTTAGAAACAATAGTTTATGCATAACAAGCATCCGATTGGACAATGAAAAGGCATCAGCGCGCTTCCTTTTGAACAAGTCTGACAAATGGAAAGATGGAGTAACCAAACAGAGAGACCGTGGCTACAGCGTAAGTCTTTCAGAAAACAAGAATTGCAAGTCCTAAGTCTTGCTTTTTCAATGACATTTTAAATAGGTTGGGAGTTGACTCACAAAAGAAAAAGGTGTATTTTACTTCCTCCCTTCCCCCCTCCCCATTACTCCCTGGTCTCCCACAACGATTTGGTGTTGCAAGTTCTTGCAACGTTTGTGGTGTGCTCAAAATATCAACTTTTGTTTTTAAAAACAAAGGTAAAAGCAGCTAGTACCTTCTTTCACTTGTGAAGCCGGCTGGCCTAGCGGTTAGCTCACCAGACTGTCAACTAAAAAACCACTTGACACGTCGCGGGTTAGAGCCCCGCCACCGGCAGATCCCTGTCGCCCTATAGGCGTTTTGGGACTAGATGACGTTAATATTGAGTTGTTATCGCATGCGCTTAACCGGCAGCAGTGAAACCTCTCACAGATTAATAGTCTTCTAGAGCGCACTGAGCATGCTAAAATAGCATGGATAGAAGCGCTATATAAATTTCCATTACCATTACACTCCGTCTCCCCCTTCCTAGACTTACTCCACCCCTTCCTCCTTTATACACTCCGCCTACCTCCCCTCTTGACTCCGCCTCCCTCCTTCCTAACCTCGCCCCCCTTTCTACACCCTCCTTCCTTTACTATATGCCGTCTCCCTCCACCCTACACTCTGCCGCCCTCCTTCCTAAACTCCGCCTCACTCCTTCCTACACCATCCCTCCTTCCTCAACTCCGCCTTCTTCTTACCTAAACTCCGCCTCCATCCTACTTTATGTCAACTCCCCCTCAAGCACCATTGGGCTTCCCTTCATTTTGGCTGCACAGGATTTCATTGAGAACCCTCCCCCCCTCCTTTCGAACCATGTTACTATAATTGGGCTTTTGTTGATAACAGCATTCTTAATTTGTTTCGACAACGAAGCTAAATAAAGTTATTACGTTGGTTTTATTGGGCGCTGCAGGCAATGTACATCTATCCCATTAGTGCCCACAATTTCCCGCTATTTACAATGTACAATGTACATCTATCCCATCAGTGCCCACAATTTCCCGCTATTTACAATGTACAATGTACATCTATCCCATTAGTGCCCACAATTTCCCGCTATTTACAATGTACAATGTACATCTATCCCATCAGTGCCCACAATTTCCCGTTATTTACAAATTTACAACAACTGTTTTGAAGTGGAAGTTACATGAGCCCGTGCGAAAAAAAAAAAGACACAAAAACAGAAATCCATTTGATTCAACCGTTAAGGCCAAAATAATAGGATTCGGTTTTCGAGTATTGTTGACTTTATTCATAGGGTAGTAGTTTTCGAGTGACCTCTTCCTGGAAACCCATTCACTGGCGAATTAATGAGGTTTTGTCTCTGTTCCTGCGAAGTGTGCCTGCATATCAGATACGGTTACGGTGTTAGTGTGTGGGGGTGGGAGGAGGGCGGAGGACAAGAGGCAGTGGGGTTTAAAGTTTCAAAGGCGATGTCATCATATTCCTTGTGAAGTGAAAGCAATATCCGGGGCCTCTTATCGCGTGTGCACAGAGGGCGTGATTAGCACGCGCGGAACGCTTTATCACTGCGGAGATAGATGTGCGATGAGTTGAACGCATCCATTCCGAAACTGGGTGTCACTGGTGCTGACATGAATTACTTCCCATAATAACAACATGACATATTAATACATAAGCAATGATAATGAATATAGGTTCTAAGATCTCAAAATAATCTCTGAAAAAAATAGCGATGTCTATTTATTCTACTAAGATAACTGCGTAGGTGTCCTCTCTGGTGTAATAACACACGCTTCTAACACTAAACACTAGATAACTCTGAAAATGTATAAAATTGTTCATCCTACTGCGAGATGTTTGGCGAGGTCTGGAAACACAAAAAAAAATGAGTTTCTCACAAAGATGCATCGACAATTCACGTCTAGAAGAGAATGGTCTAACGGCAATCCTGTGACAATCACAAAGGGAATTTCACTTCTCTGTATCGTGGGCAAGATCGTTGCCAGACTACTTCTAGACATCACACATGTCAAAGCTCGGTATTAGTCGTCTTCGGTCATCGTCAGTTTCGTTTTTCATCGAATTTTTCTCGTTTTTCCTTTTTTTTTTAGTTTTCCTCGGATTTTCTCGACGCACAAGCTGGTCTTAGCGGTGGAAGACCAAAATGGCGAGTGACTCCAGGTAGTGCCTTGATACCCAATGTCCTTATGGAAAGGAGGGGGGGGGGGGGGTAAAATTGCCGTTCCAAACACAAATGTCAGCATCGCTCTCTCCCATTCCTCGCCGTCTTCCACACGTCAAGAGGTCTTCAGTTATATGAAATGCCATTTAAATGTTAACTTATTCTTTACACGAGCATTTTATAAATCCTATATTTTCTACTAATTTGAATAGTATTAAATATTAAACTTAATGTTTCTTCTGCTTTGTAAAATGTTGTTTTCTTTTTTTTTTAAATTATTTCTTGAAGTGTCTTGAAAAAATAAATTGGGTCGACAGTGGTTAATTAAAAAACATTTTTGCTAATTTTTTTCGCAATGTAAGCATGGAATGGGTTGCCTGAACAAACAAGAAAACCAATAACCTGACATCATTTAAAAAAAACACTGATCGAAATGCAATACTATAGACTAGGGATGGTAAAACCGGTTTATTTTAAAAACCGGTTTTCGGTTCTACAAAACCGGTTTAAAACCGGATTTCGATTTCCCCCCCCCCCCCCCCCGCAATGTCACAAGTCATCACAGGTCGGAAAAGACATGCAAATGTGCGTAGTTTTGTAGGTGTATTTGAAATAGTTCAAACTTATTAAGTATTTGCAGAGCATTCAAGAGGTTGATTTGTGTGAATACATTATGATTTTGTACACTTTACCATAACATTTTTTAGAACTAAAAAAAATATGGGCTAATTGATTAAAACCGATAATAGCTTTCAATAGTGATCATTTGTGCACCGTGGACTTAGACTTGTAAAATAATGTGTAATGAATAGGATCACGTAGCACCAATCAAAAGTCAAAAGAATGTGTATTTAATGCTGCGGTTAATAATAAAGCACAGACGCGGTGTCTAGCCGAATTGTTCAAGGTCACAGGACAAAACTAGTTTGCGTCTCTCCAATCTCCATTGCGTACATCAAAGAGTCGTCGTCGGCATCCGTCCGACTCGAGAGACGAAGGTGTAGCTTCATTGGTGAGGTATCCAACTGCACCGCCAAGAATAGCTGTGTAGGCCAACCCGGGAGGGGCAATCCCTGACGCACTTGAGGCACATCTAAGAGTAGCTTACATCTAAAAGATGAGCCGACATTTGGTTTGATGTTGTTTTTATCCCAAGCCATAGTTGGTATTTAGAGAAAAAAAAAGAAACACAATATCTAAGACTAAATAGTGTTAGCAAGGCATTTCAATAATTGTTTTGCGTGAATCCAACTTTTGTTTTTAAAAATATTTCCATCAGAACCAATAAAAAAAAAATTGGTGTGCTACTTGAAGTAATGACTACCTTCCAGTCAACAAACCGAAATCCGGTTTTAAAAATCAAAACCGGTTTTCAGATTCAAAACCGGAATCCGGTATTCCGGTTTTCGTTTAACATCCCTACTATAGACTCAAACAACGGATCAGCGTAAGAACCCAGCAATATTCTGTTTAGAATGAGCGACTTTAACATAATATACAATAATATTAAGCACTATAAACTCTTGGCATTGTCATTTTGGGTTAACTTCAGTGTTGTTGTTTTTTGTCTAGTCTAAGAAAAGAACAACAACCCAACAACAAAAAAACAATAAATCAGGGACAAAAAAAAACAAACAACAGTTCATAAAGGGTTAATGATTTTCATTCTGACACCTCGTACGGCCGCAGTGGACACGGGGCAAGGGGCTAAATGGAAACAAAATAGCCACCCCCCCTCTTTTTGTAAAGCCCATTAACTCCCCTTTACTTTATTAACTCCCTTTACTTTTACGTTCTCCACGTTCGGGCTCATCAGCACAAGGTGATACTAAGCAGAGGGGGGGTGCACGTGGGGGGGATGGGGCGTTGAATGGCGTTGTCCGGGTGTCCATTCCACACGTGCAAAAAGTTTTTTTCTTTAAACTAATCAGTTGAGCAAACATTCGACTTCATAAATCTCTCTTTTCATTGGTAGAAAGATCGAGTACCTTTTTTTTTTATCTCCCTTTCCTTTTATTTTTATAATAGCATTATTTCCCCTTTCCTTTGTACTAAAGGGGCGATAATCCGAACCCCACTTTTTTTTCTCGTTATCTGTTAGCATCCACCCACCCCGCCATTATTTTTAAAGCATAGACGATTGAAATTTCATACCACTAACTATTCACTACTTCAAAACTGTTTCTGCTAAACTATAAAGAAGGTATGAATAGAATTTTCGTTTTCGTGTGTCCATGTGTGTGTGTGTTATATTTAATACTTTTTTTTAAAAAATTTTCCTCGCCGTGTTTTATTGAGTTGCGGTTTGCGAACACCTTCCTTTTGTAACCCGCGCGAAGTCTTTTGTCCGCATGATTGAATAGCAAAGTCTGTCACAGGGCGAACGTAACGCGGAGATGTTGTTTTTTTTTTAAAATATAAATTTCTTTTTCAAACAAATGCGGGTGTTAGAGAGTAGAATTACCAAATATACTTCTTCCAATGGAAGCTGCTCCTTTATTGTTTCCTACAGGAGTTTGGGTACCGAGAGTATAGTTATCGAAATACTTATGTTGGTTTTGGGCGCGAGAGTATAAGGTTACATAATCTCTAACTTCTTAACTTTCCAACGCCAAATATTTTTTTTATTATATTATTTTATTATTTTATATATATTATATGTATAAAGAAAATTATTAAAGAAGGAAAGAAAAAGAAAGGAAATTTAAAATAAAATGGAAAATTGTTTGATGACGAACAATATAAGAAGTAAAATGAAAGACGACGTAAAAACAAGTAAAGAAATAGATAATAATATTTAGAAAAAGAAATTAATGGAATGGTAACCAAAAAGGAACAAGTTATAGATACATAGATATATGCAGGGGCGAAGCGGAAATTTTTAACCAGGGTGGGCTGAATTTTCAGGTGAAAAACTTTTATCAATTTTTTTCGCGAATTTAATACACATTAAAAAACAACAGTTGAAAAAAAAAATTTCTTTACAAAAATTTCAGGGGGTGTCTTAGCTCCTTAGCTCTTTACAGCCTGTATATATTCTTCGCCCCTGTATATATTCTATATATTGCCATAGATTGCCGAATCCTGGTCTATTAGTACGTAAAACCTATCTGCTAATGTCCCTAAGTGTATTAATTTCTGGAGATATATCCAGTCTTTAATTTAACGAGGGAGGTAGGGTGGTGTGTCAAATTTAGTTATGGTTAGTTTAGTTATGTGTCAAATTTAGTTATAGTTGGTCGGAAAATGGGGGGGGGGGGGGGGGGGGAGGAGATTGTTCGATTATAGGGAAACTTAATCCGGCTAAATCTCCAGTTAAGGTCAAGGGCACGTGCGACCACAAGCCCCCCCCCCCCATCACGCCAACTCCCCCAGATCAGGGCATTCCTTGACCTTGGTTTCTTTAATCACCATTATTTGCTGACAAAAAGTCACTACGGGACGACGGTCGTTAAGAAAGATTGTCCCCGACAGGTCGGTGTAGGGCGGGTGGGGCCGGGTTGTATCGAATGGGCCCTGACCAGGAAATATGTCAGTATCAAACTGGACTGGGCCACACGGCGGTCAGGCCACAAATTTAAATGCAGGATGTTTTAGCGCCCCCCCCCCTTTCCCCGCCATCAGACCGCCCCCCCTCCCCGACACTCACATACGTGTACCCCATACACCATTGACATGTCGGACTTATAGTGTAAAAAAAAATTACTGTTATAATTTGTTTGTCTTGTTTTTTTTTCCGTATAGGGTTCACGTTATGAGTTTGTGTCCATGGTGTGGGGAAACATTATAACTATTAACAAAATGTAGGACTACATTAAAGAATGAGTAGTTTATAATTTAATAATTTTTTTAAACTTTTTAAAGAACTATAAAGTTTTTTTTTAAAGACCTAAGGTTATTGAAGGAAAGATCAATGCCATGGAGATGGGATGCTTTAGAAACATTCTCGATATCTGCTATAAAGACCACATCTCCAAATGAGCAGATACGAAAAAGGATACTCCGGGAAATTGGACAATACGACGACCTGCTGGCCACAGTCAACGAAAGAAAGCTAGGATGGTATGGCCACATAACAAGAACCAACGGGTTTGCCAAAACTATTCTGCAGGGCACCACCAGAGGAAGGGGGGGGGGAAGGGGAAGACAAAAGAAACGATGGGAGGACAACACCAGAAAGTGAACAGGTGTAAAGCTGTGCGGCGCAATGAGAAGGGATGAGAGACGGGAAGAATGGAAGAGGCTGGTGTCAAGACCATCGTAAATACACTGGCCCATTACTCGTGACGTCATGCCCGTAACGCGCATCAGAGTCCAGGACTGTACTTACGGTGGTCTTGCTGGTGTACATGTTACTTCTGTAATGTGGTCCTCGAAGACTAGCGAATTCCTTAAGATTACACCGGCGGGGCGAACGCATGAAGGACAACTGTCGCAGCGGCCCCGGGTTTCCCGTTATCCATTGCACACCGGGTAGGCCTGTGGCCCTGGTGGGGAGGTAGAAATGACTGACGAACACGTCTCGACGACCCTCCCGGTGCCTCGATGCCTGTGCCTATAGTATAGGATTTGTGCTACCAGGGGACATTGCAGGTATACGAGCGAGCCACCACGATAATGATCCTAGGGGAACCGCAGTGAATAATAGGCCTAAGCTGGGCTGCGGAAACATTACCTGTTACTCAGCACGCCACGCCTTCGGCTCACTCCTATTACGTTACGCCCTGGACTATAGATCCTTCGGCTCGTCCGTTTATTTTTAGAGACATTATAATTCGGTGTACATGTCATTTGTGGCGCCCCAACCGTCCAACAGACTGCGGGATATGTAGGATGTATATAGTATGCAGGAGGTTTTTTAATATAATTATTGGAAATCTGTTTTTATAAACAAGCACAAAATATTATTATCTATTTGCAGTGCCATCTAACCACTAATATGCATTCCTTTCATTAAAAAAACAAAAACAACTACTTAATTATTACTTAATTATTACATTTGTAATTATTTTAAACGTTTTAGTTTTTAGAAGATAAAAAAAACAATATATTCCTTGTCTGTTTTTGTTTGCAATAAAATGTACTTCGTTTTTTTTACCTAAAGAATAAAGAATAAATTTCAAAGCCGTTGTTCTTTTTCATTCACCGGCCACAAAACTCAAAACCAAAGGATGTAGAAGTTATAGATCGCCCAATGTAAGCCAATCAGCATTGATTATCTTTGACGTTGAGGCGTCTTGATTTCCGCTCGAGGCATATCACTGGTCTATATTTATTGAACGTGGGGCATGGTGGTAGAGTGGCAGCGCGTTCGGCCGGCGTACCGAAGGTCCTGGGTTCGAATCCTGAAGAAGGCCAAGATGTCCCTGAGTCTATCCAGCACTGATGGGTACCTGAATTTTGTAGGGGTAAAGTATAGGCGGCTGGGCTGACCACGCAATCCCCCAGTATGCCGTTGCCACAGAAACTGGTGAACGCTGCTTCACTCGCCCTATGGATCAATTCGGACCGATGGTATACTTTACTATATTTATTGATCAGTGGTGGCTATATGATTGTTTTATTGTGCCAAGTCTGGCTCGCTTACCGTAGGTTGCCGTCGTCGGCATTTTACGTCTCGTGAGACGATCTATTTCCCTTGCATGCCCTCATGTGGCTAAAGAGGCCAATCCTGGATGTACAGGCACGGTTACACTGGCTGCAGATGAAGGTAGTGGAGGGGACCACATTTTTCTCCACCCTCTTGTTCCTGGCGCGCTCATCTCTCGCAAGCCTGGAACCTTCTTTGATTCCTGCCCTCCAGGTGGGCCTGTCCTGCGCCATGATCTCCCAACTATTTGGGTCAATTTGGAGGTGCTTCATGTCTCTTTTGCAGACATCCGCAAATCTCAGTTTTGGACGTTCAGCAGGTCTCTGTCCCGAAGCTAATGTTCCATAAAGGATATCCTGTGGAAGTCGACCCTGTGGCATTCGGCGAACATGACCTAGCCAGCTGAGACGTCTGTTACTGAGAGTAATACACCCTGCTCTTCGTAGGAACTCTACATTTGAAACCCTGTCCTGCCATCTTATATCTAAAATGCGTCTGAGACACCTGAGGTGGAAGGTGTTCAATTTTTTCTCCTGCCAGGAATATGTGCTCCATGTTTCACTGCCGTACATCAGGGTGCTCAGAACGCATGTTCGATAGAATAGTGCCTTAGTCGAGCGTGTGAGCAGTGAGTTCATCCAGACTCGTTTTTTTAGTTGGTTGCCGTCCACTGGGTTAAATTAGTTTAAAACAAAAACGATTTTTCATACCTTGATGTAGACTGTGATACCTTTAAATTAAAATCAGTCTGAAATATAACAAGACGCATACTTTACAATAATCATATCTAGATTTTAAAACGTGTCTTTCTGCTCTTTTTGCGACCTGGTATATTTGCTCCCGTGGACCGGCACTGGGTTCGCGGTCCGGCATTTGAGATTCTCAGTGTACTTATACATAATGGGTCGACAACCTTTTAATAATAGTGTGCTGAAGTAGCATTTCTAAGTCATTCAGTGTGATAACAGCCCAAAAATGCATACTACTCTTGATTTGAAGAAGAGACTTGCATTGTTCTTTTATTTTTTTTGGTTGTCTTCCGCGTGTCATTGAAAATTTCTCTCCGTGCCACATATGACACGCGCACCGTAGGTCGCCGCTCTCTATTACTCTACACAATTGGTCTCAGCTCAGTTTCTTTTGTGTGTATGTGTTTTTTTTATATTGTTTTATTATTGTTGTTGTTTTGTTTCAGTTGTCTTTCTTTGGCGTCAGGCGTTGGGGAGATATACATAAACACAATGACACACACACATACACACAAACACACACACGCACGCACGCACATACACATACACAGACACACATAAAGCCAATGTTTAGCCCGTCTGAAAACGTCAACAAATCCCACAACAAATCCAGCGGAGAGTATATTTTTGAAAATATACGAGTTTAGCTTTTTATATTTTTCTTTCTCTCTTTAAATAATATTCATTTAAAACTAACACGCGTTTGATACAACAAAGTTCTGTATTTGATTCTCTACAAAGTTCTGTATTTGAATCTCTACAAAGTTCTGTATTTGAATCTCTACAAAGTTCTGTATTTGAATCTCTACAAAGTTCTGTATTTGATTCTCTACAAAGTTCTGTATTTGATTCTCTACAAAGTTCTGTATTTGATTCTCTACAAAGTTCTGTATTTAATTCTCTACAAAGTTCTGTATTTGAATCTCTATGACATTTGGCTGCAAGTCTTTGTTCAGCGGGGAACCTCTTTGTATGATGTGTCAGTTTGAATCAAAATGTCTTCTTTTGTTGTTGTCTGCCTTCATTGTTGATGTTGTTGCTGTTGTTTATTCGTGAGCCAGACACAGGATGAACGCCCAGGTAGACAGACAAATAGACACGCAATAAGAAAATGAGTAGCATGAAGTCAAGGAAGAAACAATTGATCTCATACGTTTTGTTTTTTAATATTTCTACTTGACTGTCAACATACCGTGCAGTTCTGGAAAAATCTACTTATCCTGCTATATATCTTCAAATTTATTTATCTCTCGATATGTCTATCTATCATCTATAATAATAATAATCATAACTAGTTTATATATAGATAGCGCTGACAACAAACATAATGTAAGCTCAGAGCGCATTTAACATTGATCATAAAAAAAATGCATGGAACTCGGATACAATTCTCTAAGCTTTATTATATAATATAATCTGTTTTTATTACATCACAGGAATATCGGTCCAGAGATAACTGATAATTAATAATATCAAAACTTACATAGAAAATATATGTAGTATTTATTTTTACATAAAACTAAAATAGTAAAGGTCTAATAATATGTTAAAGAATGTAAATATTTAAAAAAATGAGTTTTTAATGTATTTTTAAAAGTATTGTCAATTTAGCCATTTATCTATCAATCTATTGATCTATAAATCTATCTCTCTTTCTATCTATCTATGTAGTATTGTTTTAATGATTTTATTATTAGGGGCCTAATTATTTAAACGGCCTCCAAACCTAAGTTAATATTCCTTAAAACAAATTTGATAGCCTTTTAATACAAAATTAACATTCTTTAATACAAAGTTAACACCCTGATATACAAAGTTAACAGCCTGTAATACAAAGTCACGTCCATTAAAACTGGCCCCAATACTTCCATCTCGTTAACCTCAGTGTCGGCCTTCCACCCTCCTCCCTTACAATATTTATTTATTTCCAGCACCCACCGAGTCGATATCTTGTTAATTGAGGCCATACCGCCCCCAACCTCGGCCCACCCCACCCACCCCACCCTCGCCCCGCTCTCTTTGTTTCTAACATCGACATCTCGCCCGCCGGCCATTTTTTTTAAATTATTGTTTAAAACAATATGTCCGCCGGACAGCTTCCGGTGTTGAATTAGCAACAAGATGATGAGCCAGATGGGGGTCTGTACTCCGCCATGTTGTTAGTGTTTGTTCTTTTCTTTTCCTAATTAAAATATGACATATTACAACTGTGAGGGGGCCCCCGGGGACGCAGGAGTTTAGCCCGGGACTAGTCAAGTGACGCCCTCGTAAAAACAACAGAACCACAGAAAAGTTACTGCGTGTTTATAAAAGATTATTATGCTTGTTATAAAGTTGAGCTGTATCATAGAACAATGCCGTTATCTGAGATATACGACTACCGTAATGTTTTTACAAAGTTCTATTTTATATGTAGTTTTTATTTTTAACCAAAATTTGGCTGTTTACATAAACTAGCTAGATTACCCGGCTTTGCCCGGGGGGGGGGGGACAATTAGAGCCAAACCTTACAATCTGAAGAGAGAATATAAATATAAATTTTTATTTACTGAAAATGTAATGTTTAGGATAGCTACCAATTATCTGTTTATCATACAGCATCTGTATATCTATGTGGCACGGTGGTCCAGATGCAGCGCGTTTGGGTGGCGTACCCAAGGTCCTGGGTTCGAATCCTGGTGCATGCTAGGATTTTTTCCCGGGACTGGAGGGTCTATTCAGCCCTGACCTTAGGGTTAAGTAAAGGCGGCTGTGTTGTGTTGGCCACACAATCCCTTCGTATGACGTGGCCACAGAAACTGGTGAACACTGCTTCACCGGCCCGATGGATCAAATGTGTCCGACGGGATACTTATATCTATCCCCTATCATCTATCTATATATCTATCCCCTATCATCTATCTATATATCTATCCTCTATCTATCTATATATCTATCCTCTATCTATCTATATATCTATCCCCTATCATCTATCTATATATCTATCCTCTATCATCTATCTATATATATATCCCCTATCATCTATCTATATATCTATCCTCTATCATCTATCTATATATCTATCCTCTATCATCTATCTATATATGTATCCTCTATCATCTATCTATATATCTATCCCCTATCATCTATCTATATATCTATCCCCTATCATCTATCTATATATCTATCCTCTATCTATCTATATATCTATCCTCTATCTATCTATATATCTATCCTCTATCTATCTATATATCTATCCCCTATCATCTATCTATATATCTATCCTCTATCATCTATCTATATATCTATCCTCTATCATCTATCTATATATCTATCCCCTATCATCTATCTATATATCTATCCCCTATCATCTATCTATATATCTATCCTCTATCATCTATCTATATATCTATCCTCTATCATCTATCTATATATCTATCCTCTATCATCTATCTATATATCTATCATCTATCATCTATCTATATATCTATCATCTATCATCTATCTATATATCTATCCCCTATCATCTATCTATATATCTATCATCTATCATCTATCTATATATCTATCCCCTATCATCTATCTATATATCTATCCTCTATCATCTATCTATATATCTATCCCCTATCATCTATCTATATATCTATCCTCTATCATCTATCTATATATCTATCCTCTATCATCTATCTATATATCTATCCCCTATCATCTATCTATATATCTATCCTCTATCATCTATCTATATATCTATCCCCTATCATCTATCTATATATCTATCCTCTATCATCTATCTATATATCTATCCTCTATCATCTATCTATATATCTATCCTCTATCATCTATCTATATATCTATCCCCTATCATCTATCTATATATCTATCATCTATCATCTATCTATATATCTATTCCTCTATCATCTATCTATATATCTATCTACGTAGCTATCTCCTCCTTCGCCATTCCCACCACACACCGTCCGCATATTTAAGTTTAACGTTACCACAAATTAGTTAGACGGGTTTGATAACTTTCTTTGAATACGATAGACATATCCGATTGTTTGATGGATTGATTAATACCATCACACACCTACCACCAGGGGAATATACACTTATGCAACGTCTGTGTCGCACTCGGCTCCATTCACTACCCCCCATCTACCCAACGGCCCCACATTTTGGGAAATGGCACACATCATAGACTGCGCCATATGTTGTGTTTACACTTGGTGAGCTCTAGTTTGTGTGTGAAAGAGTGTGTGTGTGTGTTTGTGTATTTAAATGTGTATATTTCACATAGAGAAAACCATTATGAATCTATTTTACTCGGCGACTGTTGGTAGCATCATAACCTTTGCAATCACCTGCTGGTATGGTAATACCACCACATTGAACAAACATCGGATAGACCGCCTAATTAACAAAGCCTCTCGTACTACACAGACAGAATTACCATCTCTTGCGGATATTTTCAGTTCAAGGTGCCTGTCTATGATTGATAAAATCCTCCAAGATCATGCACACCCGCTTCATGATAGCTACATAATATCTAGTCGAAGTGGTCGGCTTCTTTCTATAAGGGCAAGAACAGAGAGATTTAAGAACTCTTTGTTCCACTGTCAGTAAGACTCTTTCAAAAGAATCACCTTTCAGCCAGGAAATACGATGGCTCAATAGCTGACTCCTAAATAATAGGCCTACTTTTTTTCTTGTATGATAAATGGTATGATAGTGTGCGTGAATGTCTATTGTGTTTGAGTACAAATGGTTCTTTAATATTGTTTTAGGTATGCTGAAAAAACGGAATTTATGTAATCAATTCAATTTTCCATTCATTTGGATCAATAAAGCAATCTTATCTTATCTTATCTTATGTAAGTTATTATAATGCATATGCTACTTTTTGTCAGTGCCACCTGTATGACGTCATAAGAACCCCTCTCCTCCACTCACCCTCACTATCGCCGTCTAAATTAATTCTATAAGAGAACCGGAAGCTTGCACACTCTATAGGAGTATCAGCCACCACCATCCTAGTAAGCAGCCCCCTTTCCTTTTCCACTTTCTTCCGACATGTTTGAATAACGCAGCCTCGCTAATATAATCACGCGCAATATGTAGACACGCCGTGCCGCCCTCGCGATGGAATCTCGCGCCATTGCGCACTTGAGACGAGACCACAAGCGAGTTTTGGAGCCGCAGGTTTGGAGGGGGGGGGGGTGGCTGTGGTTGGACAGGCGAAACCCTTAAAGGGGGTCTCATCTTAAGTACTTTTAAGGATAACTCATTTTTTTTAGTGCCGGGGTTCCAGTGTAAATATTTGCGGACTATATAATAACTTTTGCAAACCTGGCACTGGTTCAGCCGCATCCAACCCAAGACACAATATTCTGGTATCAGCAGGGGCGGGCTATAGGTGTGGAAGAGGTTGGGGGGGGGGGGGGGCTCTTGTCAAGAATAAATCCACTTGGCTGGGGGCGCTAGTTTGTCCTACATTAGCGCCCTTGTCACCTCCTATTCTAAATTGTGTTTAATGAAGAGCAGGGTATGGTCCAAAGGAAAGAGGAGACGAAAAAAAGGGGAGAGAACCCTTTTATAATAAATACTTTTTGTAATAGAATACATTATAAGCATTTTTACAATGTTTCTGTTACAGTTAACACATTGTGTAATAATGTATAATATCTTAGAAACTATTGTTGTCTTTTGTGTGTGTGTCTCTCTCTTATATACCCTACGCTCGCCCCCAATATATTTTTTTGAATTCCTACCCTGTGTGAGTGAGAAGTATTCCATGGCATATAAACTTTTATCTTTTCTGTGCTGCAATCAAATTTAGAGACTTTAAAAAATATCTTTCTTATCAATTGATATAATATTATTGATGATATATCTGTTGATATAAATTTTCCTTGTTATCTTCTATCTTTTGATTTTGGTTTTGTAAATTTGAAATTATGTCTTCTATCCCTCACTTTAACGTTGTATATTCATAATTAAAATTTTTATACTTGATATTATAATTTATATTACTCTTGTTGTCCATGTATTTTATGGCTAATAAACTTCATAAAAAAATAATTCTTGATGGTTTTGATTTTTAAACATATCACGGACATTTCTTCTATGTAGGAAAGAATCGGATTTTTTTAGCCACGCTAATAAGCGCAAGATAATAGAATGATGACCACAATTATAATTATCGTTCCTGGATTAAAAACAAGAGAGATAATCTAATTAGATGTCATAATCTATTTATAGACATTAAGCTATATGTAAAATTTAAAAAGTTTGTCATAAATAGAAATTATAATCCGCAAATGTTAATAAACTAGCAGATAATAAGAGGCTTGAAATAAAAGATTTTGTAATGATATTTTTTTTTCTGCACACCAATTAGAACTTGTGTTGTTCCCCTATCTTGAATATCATGATTAGACGCTATAATTAACGATAGCTCTAAGACAGAAATATTACAATTATGATTAGAATAAAAGTGCACACCCACATGTATAATATGTATTCGAGTTAATTAAGAAACGCGCTATCAGACATTCATGCCTACACTGGCTCAAACACTTCACAAAAAGCAAAGTAAATATTTAAACTATGTTATCGACTTCCGTTCAATTATGCCCAGAAACTAAGAAACTAAATGGCACAACTGAGTGTCATAACCATTTGGAGAGCTCTGTGGATGGCGGAGATTGGATCATAGGCCAGCCCCACCTCAACACAACTCAGCCCTGACTCAAGTACCCCGATTCGGAGAACCATTCGCAGGTGCTGGGCGCAGAACCAAAAACTCTCTCAAACTGCAATATTTGAAAAAAGGCCAAACACAAAAAAAAACAAAAAAAAAACAGAATAACAATGCCAATGTGTTTGGAATTGACTGCAAGAGGCCAAACTGCTCTGCAGACTGGCTAATTATGCTAATAGAAGAAGAAAAAGAATAGGTGGCACATCACTTCTGAACCCTATTTAAGAATACACCGGTGAGCTAAGGCATGGGGTTACAGCCCCTGTTGCGCGTCCGAAATTTCATTTCACAAGCGAGAGCCACAGAGACTCGGCGGGGAGGAAGAAATGAGCGCAACAGCCCGTCTCAACAAGCACCGTGCCCTTTAAATCCGGGCATATATATTTTTCTCATGTGTTTCTCCACAAAGACCCAACAAAGGTTGGGGAAGGCGATTCCAGCAAAACAATACTATAGGCCTACTTACTTATAATATAATTAGTTAAGGCCTAAGTAAGCTTAGTTAAATACCCGGAAACCTTGTTTCGTTTTTTCCAATGTAGCATTAACCAATTCTAATCTTGAAACAAATGTTGGACGGTAACCGAGCGGCAGCGCGTTCGACTGACGATCCGAAGGTTTGGGTTCGAATCCTGATGCGGGCCAGGATTTTGTTTTCGGGTCTGGAGGCTGTCCCTGAGTCTACCCAGCTCTGATGGGTACCTGACATTAGTAGGGTTAAGGTAAAAGCGGCTAGACATTGTGCTGGCCACACATCCCTAGTCTAGTATGGCGTTGCCACATAAACTGGTGAACGCTGCTTCACCAGCCCTATGTTCAGTTTGGTCCAAAGGGTGCTTTACTTTTTAATATTGAAACTAAAAGTCTATAACAAAATAGTTCTGTTTCACACCATATTGTTTAAAAACAAAATTACGACAAATACACACACATATTTGACATATTCTTCTTTGTCTGTTTTCAAACTTTACCTTCTCTCATTAATCAAATAGCAAAATATCAATAGTGTAATTTATTTGTTTGTTTCGCTAATTTCCCGCCTTTATTTTCTCCCACATCAGAAATTAAAATCGAAGATGTCTACACACACATACATTCACATGAAAAATCATTCCTTAACGAGATCCTCACAAGGGCGGTAACTCTATTGAATAAACACTGCGTATTATTGGCCCTAACGAAGCTAAATAATAGCAGAAGTAAGTGGCAGTTTGTATCCGAAGGAAAAGAACCAATCGAAGCCAAATCTATTTTTCTTTTAAAAAAAATAAAATATTTTGGCTTTTTTTTTTTTTCTAATTTCATATCTGGCAAATATTGAAGGAAGCAGACGCGAGCGGTAAAGGGAAGAAAATAAAACGGGGCTAACGAAAATATGTCGTTAATGGCCGGCTCTTGACTGGCTTCGTGGGACAGAAACAGGTATAATCCCGCGCAAATTATGTCCAATGTTCGTGACACTTGCTTCGTAATGAGATGTCGCCCAGCTGTAATTAGACCCGGTGTGTGTGTGTGTGTGTGTGTGTGTGTGCGCGAGTACGATTTCTGTTTCTTCTTCTTCATTTCGATTCTTATAAGGGAGACGTGCGGGTCGGTAATGGATTGTGGCCGTATTCGATACCGCCATGGGCTGTTCTTAGGTGTGCCAGGATTTTTGTGCGTTTTGTTGTTTTGTTGTTTACGCGTTTTGTTTATTTTATTTGTTTCAGTCGTGACTGGGTGGCGTTCTATAATGAACCCGTAAACGGGAGGGCGGGAAAGCAGGGGGGGGGGGGGGGCGGGAACAGAATTCAAATAATAAAATTAAGAAATAATAAATAAAGGGAAGTAAGAAAATGTAAGTTAATAAAGGGAGATAAACTAGCGCGGTGTATGGAAGCAATCAAGATGCTGCTATGCAGTTATTTCCCCCCTTAAAACTAAGCTTGTTTAAATCAATACTGTCTATTTACTATAGAAATTATACTATATAATTTAAAAAAAAACACAACAGGATCTTAATAGTTTAGCTTTATTTCATTTTATGACCAAACGGGAAGAATTTGTTAAGCGGAACGTACTGTTTGTTAATGGAAGGCGGGGACTGGAAGAAGATAGTAATGGGTGATTGTGATATGACAAATTGGAGAGGGGTGTGGGGCGTTGGGTTGTGGAAAGATTCGCTTTATTGGACGTTATTGTTATCTAATCTGTTACAGCCGCTCCTTCCATACAGAGGATTATTGCGTCCTAAGTTTATCCGTGGCTGGAGTCTAGTCTTGTATTTTGATGAGTGTTTTAATGATTTTACTTTTTTATCCAGTCAACCGAATCCATTCACACGTGAAGAAATAGTAGGCCTACTTTTATGCA
This sequence comes from Anisus vortex, assembly GCA_949126835.1. Lineage (NCBI taxonomy): Eukaryota > Metazoa > Mollusca > Gastropoda > Planorbidae > Anisus > Anisus vortex. Next base: position 3,090,707 of record OX421495.1, read on the forward strand.
TTTGTTCTCGCAAATAACACAACTTTTTAATGTATTATCGTATTGTCATCTATAGATCTATTTCCAAATGGTACCGTACGAAATATGTATTGTAGTTTGGGGCCTTAGAAAAGTACAATATATTTTCTTTTGTTTATTTCAACACTTAGTATAATCCTCACCTATATAAAAAGTTCTTAATCTTAGTAAAGAAAAAAACAATGCCGGACGCAACGGCCTTTACCCGACCATGTCATTCGGTGCAATGTTGCCCTCCATTAATTGCCCTTTGTCGCAGACATTGCCATATGCCGCTCCATCGAAAGTTCTGAAATTTGCAATAGGTGGTGATTAGCGTGGACTATGCGGGGCGCGGGTCCCCGGACCGCCTATTTAACGGTTCCGGGCAAACAATTGGAACTTATTGCACGGGCTGCTTGGATACACGCAGAGCTCTTCGGCACGTAATAAGTTAACGACCCGTCACAAATTGGATTAATTAGCGTTATGTGCCTACTGCGGCATTTTGAGAGAGAGACGGTCCTTCCGGAACCGTGTCCTGAAACTGGTGGTTGTGTGTGTGTGTGGGGGGGGGGGGAGCCGTGTTTGTGTTTGATGTCGATTGCGCGTAGACATGAAAATAAAAACAAAGAAAATCAAAGTGCCGAGCGTTCAACAAATTAATGTATGCGAAGCAGTGGCGTAGCCGAAGAGGTAAGGCAATCCCCCCACCCACACCCCATCACTCCCAATAGACCCACCTTTCATCAAAAACATTGTTAACAGCACTATTAAATACACATTCTTTTGATTTGTGCTACGCGAAACCTTTCAAAACATTATTTTACAAGTTACCATACATGCTTTTTCAAATACTTCTTAATATTATGGTAAACGATAATCGGTAATTTGATTATCACTATTGAAAATTGAAAGCTATTATCGGTTTCAATCAATTAGCCCAGATTTTTTTTAGTTCTAAAGAATTTTATGGTAAGGAGTACAAAATCAAATTGTATTCACACAAATCAACCCCTTGAATGCCCTGCAAACATTAATTAAGTTTGAAGTATATTTCAAATATACCTACAAAACTACGCACATTTGGCTTTTCTGGACTGTGACTTGTGACATTGCACAGAGGGGGGGGGGGGAGAGACCAAAATCCGGTTTTAAACCGGTTTTATAGAACCGAAAACCGGTTATGGAAAAGAACCGGTTTTAACATCCCTATATCTAACAACTAGATTTGGCTGAGTGTTGGTGTGTTTTTTTTCTTTGCGTCCATGTTAATCGTCAAGACAATATGGAAAGACAAGAAATTAGCCATCAGGCTAATGCGCTCACCGGTCCTCTCCATTTCCTTATATGTTTGTGAGTCCTGGACATTAATAGCTGAGGAAGACCAATGCCATGGAGGTGCGATGCTTCAGAAACCTTATCGGCATCTGCTATAAAGACCACATCTCCATATCAGCAGATATGAAAAAGGATACTTCGGACGACGACCTGCTGGCCACAGTCAAGAAAAGGAAACTAGAATGGTATGGCCACATAGCTAAAACCAACGGGCTTTCCAAAACTATTCTGCAGGGCACCACCACCAGAGGGAGAAAGAGAGGAAGACATAGAAACAATGGGAGGGTAACATCAGGGAGTGGACATGACTAAAACTGTGGGACGCATTGAGAAAGGCTGAGAGACGAGAGGAATGGAGGAGGCTGGTGTGCATGCCATCGGTGGCACCCAAACGGTCCAAGAAACTACGGGACGAGTACAATGTATGTAGTATGTGGGAAGTTATTTAATATAATTTTTGGAAAACTGTTTCAATAAACAAGCAAAAAAAATATATATGTTCTATTTGCAATGCCGTCTATGTTACATTTCTTTCATAAGAAACAGACTAGGGGTTATGTAGGATGTAGGTAGGCTAACCGTAGAGTTTGGCCCACTCTTGCAAAGCCCATTGAAAAAATATATTATGTTATTTTTTTACAAGTAATAAATTGTTGATTGTGAGAAGTAACATGAATTTTCTATTATTGGATCGATACGTTACATTATAAAAGGTGTACGTCCTTTTGTTGGCCTCCTTTTAAATACAATAATACACGTGTATTTACTTTATAATTTTTTTTTACCATTTTCCTACATGGTTTTCTATTCCATGAGACTGCAGTTGATTTTTTAAAGTATATATTTGCAATGCTAAAAAAATTTTGCCAACTCCTCAGTTTTTTACCTATTTTGTTTAAATTTAGCTCTTTTTATAATGAATACTATTTTATTTTTTGTGGGGGAGTAGCAAGCTCGTATTTCAAATTGCTAGAACATTCAGATTTGTCAATAATATTTTAGCACCAACAATCGCCCAACTACTGCTAAATAAACTTTCATCCAGAAGTCTCCCAATTAAATAGAAGAAAAGTAAACAACATAATTGTTATTTTGGCGGAATGTTTTAAACAAAACAAAGAAATTGTTGCAACGTTTGAACATTTTGTCCCGAGTGCTACATGTATCATGTAAATAAAAAGGTTTGACAATTGAAGTTTTATTTTTTTGTTTTTATGTGTCATCGACCGACTTGCAAATTGTCTAAACATGTTAAAATAAAAAGTAAAGTGCTAGATTTAATTACGACTTAAAATTAATTTTAAACAAACAGCATAATGGCCATGGAAACATTATGAAATCTTTAGGACATTGGAAAATATTGTAAAATTTTAGGATACCTCGAAATTAAAACTTTGCGACATCTCAAAATACTAAATAAATGAGATCATCTCGAAAATTGGAAATCTTTACGAAATCCTGACAATTGTGTGGACATCTCGAAATACTTCGAATCTTTGGGACATCTAGAAATACTTTAACATTTTAATGACATTGCAAAATACTTTTAACATATTTTAGGACATCTAGAAATACTTTAAATCTTATAATCTTAGGACATCTCAAAATACCTTAAATTTTAGGAAATCTCTAAAGACTAAAAAAAATTTAGGACATCAAAACTTTCAATGTCTGCGACATTACAAATTGCGTCTCCACTGCAACATTACCAATTTGCTATTCGAGCAAGTTTTCTTTTAGAAACAAATTTCTAAACCATCACCTTCCCAGCTTCCATCTCTCCAATCAAACCATTCTAAAAGTTGTGCGCCTTTATCACCTTTCAAGGAAAACTGCCAACTCAATAACTTACAAACTGAACTCGAAAAAATATTATTGCAATCGTCTCCCCCCAGGATGTGTATGGTGCTCCCCTTTGGTCAGAACCGATTATCTCTGATATGCCTTCTCCGGTTTATTTGTTACTTTGTAGAACAAAGAGCACTGTTGTTACTGAGTGTGTGTGGGGGGGGGGGGGGAGAGGGAGACGTAAGAAATCCAAAGGTGAAGTTTTGACTGATGTTTTATTATTTGATTTGATCCTTTCAAAATCCAAGCCCGCTCTTTTATTTTAATGTATACATTTATTTGTTGTTGTTGTTTTTCTTAAAACTTTTTTTTCAAATTTTAAAGTTGGCATCAAGCTTTGACTTTTTGTTTCCGGCGTCTTGGAATAGTTTTCGTCTGGCATTTATTTCATTTCAAGGGAGGTTACTTCTATTTGTATGTTGTTGTCTTTTATTGTTATCAAAGCCTGGCCTTTTAATTGTTTGGACTCAAAAAACAACAACAGCAGAAAGCCTACCCGCTCTAAGCTTACCCCCTCCTCCCCTTGCCCCACCCCCCACCGGCCATTGATTCATTTCACCTGTCGAAGTTTTCGGGCCTATTTCTCTTGTAAATTTTTTCTAAAGGTTTTCTGCTAGAGGTAAGAAAGAAAAATAAACAACAAATCTGGCTCTTGATTGTAGCCAAAAAAAGATTTTTTAAAAATGTGTTTTCTTTCGGCTTCTATTAAATTTTACCGGTTAAATTACTTTTGTTCTTTGAATAATGGCCAGCGGGGGGGGGGGGGCAGTTAATGTGTCGGTAAGGTGGTGGAGGTGTGGGGGTGGTTCATGGAATCCAGTCTTGTGTATGAGCAAAATATCGCCGCCAAATGCGGCATTGGGTGTATATTTTAACCCAAACTGATTACCTTTTTTATTTTCGCTATTTGGTTAAGGGCTGGTACCCAGAAACTCAACAGACTGGGCCGAATTCAGGGGCCCCAAAACTCTAGATATACCACCGATTATTGTATTCTCTCTCTCTCTCTGTTTCTATCTCAATATATATCTCAATATCTGTCTATCTCTCTCACACACATACTCTCTCTCTCTCTCTCTCTCTCTCTCCCTCATATATGTATTGACTCGCTTCCGTAACGCTTGAATTTAAAAAGTGCCAATACACATGTCTGGAGGGTGTCCATCAGTCTACTCAGCTCTGATGGGTACATGACATGAGTTGGGGTAAAGTAAAGGCGGCTTGTCTTTGTGAAGGCCACACAATCCCATAGTATGCCGTGACCACAATTAACGGTCCTATGATCAATTGGGTCCAAAAGGTACTTTACTTTAATACACATTTCTAAATCCGATAGGTAAAAAACAACCAGATACATACTTTATATATATTTAAGGAATTTTAAGAAAAAAAATTGGTAATTGTGGGGTCAAAGGGTAAGGATAGGGCGGGGAGTGCTAGGTATTCTATTACACACTTGTATGCACGTTTTAAAAAAGCTAAATGAAGAATTTAACCTTTCCTCGTGTGTTTGTGTGTTAATGTGTGTGTTTGCTTTCGCTGTTTTTCGTGCTAGATTTTATTAGTTTCTTGTGCTCAGTGCCAGGGGAGGGGGTGGGGGGGGGGCAGGGGTCGGACCAGCTGTGAGGCATTTATTACATTCAGCGAGTCTTCGTCGTAAATGCACATACATACAAATACATACACACATACATACACACATACATGCACACACTTACATAATATGCACACATGCACTTACCTGCATACACGCATAGGCATGTGACTTGAAATACTGTTTATAATCGCTCGGTTGTTTTCGTCACTTGTCGGAATTTAGAAGAAAAAAAAAGTCTTCTTGTATGATCGCAGTAAGCTGGAAGAGTAAAGAGCGAAGGAGAATAGTAAGGGGGGGGGGGTGTTTGGTCATATATATATTTTTTTTTTTTTTTTTTTTTTTTTGGGGGGGGGGGGGGAGGGATCATAGTATCCCATAATTTACAGCTGTTAAGGTTTCTTCTTTTTTTTTTACGTCAGTGGCCACCAACAGTGTTTTTGGAAAAGTTTTGGCCTTTTGTCAATTTTGTGATGGTTCCAAGGCCTAACGAAAGAGATTTTTTTTTATTTCCATAGAGACTTGGGTTCGTGAGAACAGATACTGGTAAACTACCGGTACCGGTCTTTTCGTTAAAGAGAGGAGGAAGTTTTTGATTAGCATCGTCTGCCTCCCTCCCCCCCCCCCCACACACACACTGTTATTGGACACCTGGCCGAAAGAAACTGGTCAACTGTTTTCCCTCGCTAGCTGTAAGGAGCCAAATTTTACTTTCTGCTAGAAATTTGGACCAAACTGTACACTTCGCTAGTCTTATGGAAAAAAAATAAAATTTTATTGAACTTGGTAACAAAATGTTACGTTTCGCCCAATCGACCCTAATTTACTTTTACGGCCTTTTAGAAAAAACGTTACATTCTGTCCAAACTCGTCTTCTCGTTAGCCCTATTCACCAAACTTTACATTTCGTTAGCATCATAGACTAAACTTTTACTTTTTGCTAGCCCTATTCTCCAAACTTTACTTTTCGCTACCCCTATTCACTAAACTTTACTTTTCGCTACCCCTATTCACCAAACTTTACTTTTCGCTACCCTTATTCACCAAACTTTACTTTTCGCTACCCCTATACACCAAACTATAGGCTACTTTTCGCTACCCCTATTCACCAAACTTTACTTTTCGCTACCCCTATTCACCAAACTATACTTTTCGCTACCCCTATTCACCAAACTTTACTTTTCGCTACCCCTATTCACCAAACTTTACTTTTCGGTAAACCTATTCACCATCCGAAGGTCATAGGTTATAATCCTGGAGAAGCTAGGATTTTTTACTAGGACTTAAGGGTGTTCATGAGTCTACCCAGCTCTGAAGGGTACCTGACATTATTTGGGGTAAAGAAAGGGCGGCTGGGCATTGTGCTGGCCACACATCCCCTAGTATGCCGTGGCTACAGAAACTGGTGAACGCTGCTTCCCAAGCCCTATGATCAGTTTGGTCCAAAGGGTACTTTACTTATTCACCAAACTTTACTTTTTCATTAGCCTTATTCACCAACCCTTAACCCTTCCCGTACCGACCTACTTATATCTATGCTGCCTTCAGTTCCGCTATATACGCGCCCGGCACTGTAAGGGTTAATAAGGTTGTAAAAAGCAAAGGGGTACCCCGGTAGATACCCACGTGTTCGAATGCAACACATAAAATAAAAACAAAAAACAAACAAACAACATATTTGAAACAAAAACGAGTTAGTCCAGGTAAAAAATACTAGATATGAATAACATGTTTTTTTGTCATGCATCTCTAGACACACATGTATATTGGCCTACACTGTCCACTGTCCAACATTAACTGTTTCATCCGGTGACTTTAAATGCTACATCTTCTTGACAAGTGGAGTCCTATAACTAAGTCCACTTGCAGCAATAAAAACAATAACAACAAGACAACAGTTGTAAAAATATATTTACGTGTGTTTTTTTTTTAAAGTAAGAATTCTGTTGTTTGCTGGTCGCGTTTTTTTATCAGACAAGAATATATTGATTTAACATATACTTTTTTAGTGTGTTTGTATTTTTTGTTGTTGTCTGTTAAGGTCCTATGCAGGTTTGCAAACAGGGTTATAAAAATGAATTTTATAAAAAAAAAAGCTGCTCTCCGTTTCGTGTGTACAAAAAGTGTACGGTGTATTTATGGTTGTTAACGTCAAACATTCTAGTAATCGAGTACATCCAAAGCCTGTTATTGATGTGTTATTGATGTGTTATTTATGCGTTTGTGTTTTGTTGATGTTTTGTTGTACTCCAACACATGCGCGCGCATGGGCAAATGGGTAAAAATCAATAGGCCTACATGTTTAAGAAAAAAATGAATTGATCTCCTTTTGCCCCTTAAGTTTTTATTTACCCCAACGTGAATAAGTTTTTTTTTTTTTTAAGTGAAGTATCCCGTCGAACCGAATTGATCCCTAGGGCCGGTGAAGCAGCGGTGGCCGAGCGGGAGTGAGTTCGGCTAGCGTACCGAAGGTCCTGGGTTCGAATCCTGGTGAAGGCTAGGAATTGTTCCACGGGTCTCGATGGTGTCCCTGATTCTACAGAGATTCGATGGGTACTTGACCTTAGTTGGAGTAAAGTAAAGGCAGCTGGGCATTGTGCTGGCCGCACAATACCCTAGTATCCGTGGTCACAGAAACTGGCGCACCCCAAAGGATGTCCCATCAAGAAAAGAAGGAGTTTCCTGTGCTGCTTTTCAAAATACAAATAAGTTTCAGCTCAATGTTTGTGTTCCAAATATTGACATCGATGAGATGGTTATACAGCAGAAAGGAAACTACCAGATGTCCTAATTATGTGTCTGTGACCACGGAAGATTACGAGCCAAACCCGAACCGAACACACCGAACTCGAACCGAACTTTTAAAAGAAAGTTCTAATCACATCTCTAAAACAATGCTGAACCATGCTACACACATTTAAATGCCTTTACAATTTTTTTTATATAATATGTTTTACAAAAGCTTCGTATACGTTGCATGTAAAAAAAAAAATGCGCGCGATTATACACACATGTAATAAAAGCTTGTTTTTTTAAGAAAGGATCTGTGCTATTGTTAGCACTAACCGGGAGGGGAGAATCGCTAGCCAGTTAACGAGAAAGCTTTTTTTTTTTTGTCAAACGTGACCTGACCGACGGACATTATTCACAACGTGTTTTGGCCCTAGGTAATAAATAAATAAAGGACTGTTGTTTCATCCGCCATTAGAAGTTTTGTTTATCACAGGAGTAAAAATTGAGGACGTTGATAATGGGTGGGGGTTGAGCGGAGGGCTTTGTCGTGTGGGTTTTGAGTTTAAATGAGAAAGAGGTGGAGGGGGGCTGGCAGGGTGGAGGGGGGGGGGGGGTTGACGCTTTTATGGACGTGCATAGTTTATGTTCACGTCACGCGATTTTAACAGTCATTGTTTGGTGTCTACGCGCGCCCTGCCCCCCCCCCCCATCTGCAACCCCATCCCTTCATCTTTACGGTGAAACTTTTTTTTTCCGAGATACCACAATATATTATTTGAAAGGGAGACAATGTGTCTTTAGTGTGATGGTTATTACAGGAGTTACGGCCCTTTGCAGTTGATAAAATAAAATAATATTGAACAAAAAAGTGGCCCCATAAAACATCTTTGCCGATCCATAGCTGTGGGTATTTTTTTTTTAATTCATAGCTGGGGGTTTTTCATCTGTAGATGATGTTGTTTTTTTTTACTCATGAGCTGGGTTTAAAAAAAAAAAAACTTTGCTATTTTGGTTAATCTACAACACCTTTTTTTAATTTATCTTATCTTATCTTATACATTACAGACACTCCTTCTATAAAGAAGATTATTGCGTCCTACGCTCATCCGTGGTCCGAGTCTAGTCTTGCATTTTTATTAATGTTTTAAATGATGTTAGGTTATTGGTTTTCCTGGTTTGTTCAGGCAACCCATTCCATGCCCGAATGCCACTCGGGAAGAAAGAGTACTTATATGCATTTGTTCTCGCATAAGGGACAAGGAAGGTGTTTTTGTCTTTATGTTTATCTGAGCTTTGCAACAGATTGTTATTGATTCTTATCCATAACTTGATGGTTTTTTTCCAATCCGGTTCTAGTTTTTTTTTTATAAGATGTATAAATGTATCGGTATATCCATAGCTTGGTTCTTTTTAATCGATATCTCAGTTTTTGTAATCCATTTCATTTTTTTTTTAATTTGCTAGCTTTTAAAATTTATCCATAGATTGTTCTCCAAGTCTTATTACATATTGTATTACAATGATTGTGTTGTACTATTGCCAGGTTAGAATTTCAATGCTTTATTGTATGGCTTGAACTACGGTCTGTGGGAAATAATCAAATAGGTATAAGTAGCGGAAACAAAGATATCAAAAGATATCTTTCCCAAATCGTATTTAATACCTGTATTAGATGTGTACATGTATCAGATATATATATACATGTATTAGAGTATACCTGTATTAGATAAATACCTATATCAAATATATACCATTATTAGATACAAGCTACATTGCCCGGCGTTGCCCGGGTGAAAAAAAAACAGGACTGTATAAGATGCAGATAAAAAAAAAATTATAACTACACTTAAAAGAAAGCTATAAATCTTATATTTAAATTATTATTATTTACTGAAGACTTTTAGGAAAGTAATTTAAAATAAACATTTTTAATCGGGTAAAAAAAATAGGCAAGTAGGCTTTTTTTATTAAACAAAAATCTAAATTGCCTATAGATTTACAATGTCTTTAGTTTGTAAAAGTTTGAAAAAAAATTGCCGAAAAAAAAAAAGGTATAGTCTAACTGGAGATTCGAACCCGGGTCGCCTGCATAGCAGTCTGCTACGTATACTACTGCGCTAGCGAAGAAAAATGTCCCATGTGAAAAATTATTAGACAGTGTATTGGCGTAGGCCTAAATAGGCCAGTGACGCAAACTCACGTGATTTCAAATTGACCAATGGGGATCCGTAATCGGACAAAAACTATTATTTTATATATATAGATATAGATATGGATATGCCTGTATTGGATATATATGCCTACCTGTATTAGATATACACCTGCATTCGTTATATACTCGTAGGTATTAGATATATGCCTGTATTAGATATATACCTGGATTTTAGATGTATAACTGCGTTAGATGTAGATGCATTATATACATGTTGTGTTAATGCTCAGCATTAATTGATATACCTAGCTAGACTATTCAAGACAGTGGCAAATATAGTTCACTCCTTTATGCTATCAAACATTCTGTCATATTTAAATAGTTTTTTTAAAGGTTTCACTAAAAATATTTATAAGATTTGAGAACTTAATGCCATTATTTATAGTTCACTTTTCGTTCATAAATAAATCCCAAGTACTTAATTATCTGAAAATCAATAAATAATAATTACATCCTTCATGATGTTAATGTTTATCGATACTTATGCATAATTTAATGCATATGAACTAGTTCCTGGGAATAATACTTCGTAAACATTATTAATTTTTAGCAAATCTAAAATTGACAACTAATTTTTCAGGTTATATATTAAACCGTTCCGAAAATTGATACATTTACAAAGTCTATGCAAGTATAGTGACTTTGTATAAGTTTACCAGAAATGTATATTATATCAAGATGGCTAGATTATATGAAATGTATTCTATATATGTTTATAGAACCCGTAAAAATTTTAAATTACAATCTATGCATTAAGCGAAATTGGAATAAATGTGGTATGTACGACTGTGTGTGGTGGTGGAGGGATGGGGAGGGGAAGCTAGATGGAGAGTGCAGGAGTGGGAGGGGGGGCTGAGGGGGGGGGGGGGGGAGAAGCCATCAACAGTTGTCGCCTGCTGCCACATTCCGCAAACATCAACAATGTACTCACTAACTAGGGAGTTCGAGACAATAAATTACCAATCCTACGTACAACCTGGCACACAACAATTGCCCCCACTCGGCCCATTGGCCAGGAGAACAATCAAGTGACATGTTAAATACGTGTGAACTCGCTCAGGAAGTTCGCTCTTCAAACAAAATGGCTTCCTTTTTTTAAATCCTGGACTGGAAAGAAAAAAAGCAAACAACAAAATCCCACTCACCAATAGAATATAATAAAAGTGGCTAAAGGCCCGTACAGATTGATTTAATAGACTGTTAAATTTTAATGTGGCTTTTTTTTTCAACCTTTTTTTTTAATGCGAAAGTTAGGGGGAAAAAATATAGGCCATTGGGTGTGTGATTTTTCTAAACGTCGATTTAAGTTCGTCTGCTGGAAAACTCGATAAAATTCAAATTGTGACGTCTCCCGCCTGCTCGGGTATTGCCGTCTGTCTTGGACGTTGTGACAGGAGTGACGTTTGTCAGTGGTATTGAATTCTGCAGGTTGGGGGTTAATGCATTCCAGGTTTAGGTGGACTAATGTGGGGATAGGGTGTGTATGTGTGTGTTATTGTTGTTTGCAAGGGGTTAATGAATTATGGGTATTTTTTTAGCAGAGGCGGATACGCGGGCTATACGTTTATATCGACAGAGATTTGATGGAACGATAGATATATAGATAGATCGATAGATATATAGATAGATCGATAGATTGATATATAGATAGATAGATAGACAGATAGATATAGATTGATAGACGGTGGGACATACGGTCGGACAGACAGATAGATAAATAGATAGATATATAGATAGATAGATTGGTTGATTGATTGATTGATTGATATACGAACAGACAGATAGTCGGATGGACAGACACGCGGATGGGTGGATGTATGAATGGTAGAGAGAAAGAGAGAGAGAGAGAATGAGAGTTAGGCAGGGATGTAGGCAGTTAGGGACGTAGGCATGCCGGTAGATAGAACGATGTGTGTGTGTTCCATGTTCTGGTCCCCTTGTTGAATGTTCTATAAACTGTTATATGTCTTATGTTCTACATGAACAGTATTATTATAGCCTTGCCGAATGTTAATTTTAAATGATCAACCGCACACAACAATATCGATACGCCGATTTCAAAGGTTTGCAATAAAAAACATATTCGAATACAGGAGTGGACTGGCCTTAACGTTGTGATTAGACGTACCCCCCCCCCCCAGATCGAAGTATCGACCTGAGAATCAACTCCCCTCCCCCACCCCTTGTTACGAAAGGTGACACCCTCACTGGCGATCGTAAAAACCAGGATCTGACAAAACGCAGGAGTTTGATGAGGTGACTGGGTGGGCCCGTGTCACACCCTGAGACGGTGCAGCAAAGGCCGGGGTCGGGGGGTGGGGGTGGGGCGGGGCAGTTAGAGGACGTGATACAGGTACGGGGGCAATAAGGGCTTTTCATGCCTGAGGTTGGAGTGGGATGGGGTCGGGAGGTCAGGCATGGGGGAGGGTATACAGTCAACATTTAACATTGTTTTCTAACGTTCTCTCCATCATCTTTCTCTCCGTCCCTCTCTCTCTCACAGAATTTCCCTTTCTTGATATCTTTTTCTCTCTTTCTCGTTCTTTTCCTCTTTTGCCTTTTTCTCTGTCTCTCTCTCTCTCTCATCATCTATTTCTCTCCCTCTTTCTCAGTCTAATTCTCTTTTGCCCACTCCCTTTGTCTCTCTTTCGATTTCTCTTTTGTGTGTGTGTCTCTCTCTCTCTCTCTTTGTCTCTATCGTTTTCTTTCTTTCCTTCTTGCTTCCTATTTTTCTCATTCTCTCTTCTTTTTGTCTCCCTCTCTTTCTATTTCTCTCTCTCTCTCTCTTTCACTCTCTTACTTTATTTACCCCCCTTTTCTCTTTCTCTCTCTCTTTCTCTTTGCTTATTTCGCTCTCTTTCTCTGTGTCTTTCTTTCTCTCTGTCTTTTCCTCTTTATCTTTTCTTTTTTCAATCTCTCTTTCTCTCTCTCTCTCACTGTCTCCATGTCTGCTGTACCCGATGCACGTGTGAACATTGCTTTAATAAGGTCACCCTGACCCCCAGACCTGTACCTACACCACGTGACGGCTATTTTTTTTTTTAATTATCTGACTTTGAAAGTTGTGAACTCGGCAATGGCCTGTGGATTTGGTCACCACGGCCCCCCCCCCGTCAACTCGCACCAGAAAATTATCACAAGCTCCCTGTAATTATTCATGTATCACTGGACACACCTTTCATTTTAAAGTAATCCATAACGGACATAAACAATCATCCCTACCTAATATGCAGCTTTAACATATTTTATTCGTGTTTCTTTTTTTTTTTTTACATTTATTTATTATTATTATATTATTGGTTAGGTGGAGGGTTTAATTATGTAATTTATGGTATAATTTATTGCTACAAGTAATTTTTTTTGTGGTATGGGGGGAGGGGGTTAATATAAAACTTAGTTGGGGCGTCTAACGGGTGCTAAATAAAACAAGATGAAGATTTACAAAAAAAAACGGGATAGAAAAAAAGATTTGTTCAATACTGCAAATAGATTCGAACATTAACTTATTGGCTAACCATTGGATGATGTAACAACATCAACATCAAGAGATTAAACAAACACAGACGAAATTTAAAAAACAAGACAACTAAAGCTACAAATAATTTTGTTTGTTAGTTATGAAAAAAATAGATATCTGTATACCTTGTTTTACTTGTTTTAGTTGTTTTAGTTGTTTGATTTGTTCTATGTTTGTAATGTTTTGAATCATCATTTAGTTGTTTTTCTTATCTCTTGGACTATATAGATTGTATCTGTGTTCTTTAAATTGTTATGTTAAATGCGCTCTGAGCTTGCAGTATGTTTGTTGGCAGCGCTATACAAATGTCATCATTATTATTATTACCTATTCTTTATGCTTAGGAGCCTTCTTATCTTTATAAATAGGAATCATTTTATCTTTATACATAGTAGCCATGTTATCTTCAAGAAAGTATTTTAAGTCAGTCAATGAATAATCCCACGTCAAAGAACTTGCAAACACTCTACTGACAGCCTCATACACAAATTTTAATGTTTCTCTATCAGCCAGGATGTTTCACTACTATAGAGCGTTTTAACTTTGTAGCGTTCAGATCTTTTGACAGCCGGTACTTTCTGTCGCACCTCACCACTACTCCACACCCCCCACACACACATACTCCCACACATATATACATTCCCCTACTTATACATACATTCCCCACCCACAAACACCATCTTTTACGTACACAGAGCAGCTTTTGAGATTTTTGGATTCGTTGGTTTGTGGCGAGGGGTATCTTTTCATGTGGGTGCCAGACCACCAAAGTTCTACAACAATTTAGGAATTAGAACAAAAGACATCACTCCCTCTCTTCCACCCTATCTCACGGCGCCCTCCCTTGGCCCTTTCTTCGTGAGGGTGAGCCAAAGATTCTTCCTGTACTGCTGTAGTTTGCGTCAGAAGACATGTTTCCCAGGTGGGAGATGTCTCTATCTAAAAACATTTTCAAGGTTGTAACAAAAAGCCTTTCCGCGCACAGCCCGGGGATCAGCAACCTACGCACCAGACTTGGCACGAAAGACGACTTTTTAAATTCTGTGTCCGTATTAAATGTCTTGTTAAATGCAATGTAAATTTTATGTTCTGATTTCTATATCCCATTATAACTTCTTTGTAAAATGATACTTATGAAAGACACGTGATTTATACCTATGTAACGGCATACTAGGAAATTGTGTGGCCAGCACAATGCCCAGCCGCCTTTACTTTACCACAATCAATGACAGGTACCCATCAGAGCTGGCTAGACTTAGGGACACCTTCCAGTATTGCAGAACTCGCGGGTATTATTTGGAGGAAAAAAAATCAAGGCACATAAGACTTACTTTAAATGTTAGTTTAGCTTATCTGTCAAAGACGCTCCTTCCGTGTAGAAGTTTGTTGCATACTAAGGCTTATCCGCAATAATCTTCTTAATAGAAGTAGCGTCTGAAATATATAAGATAAGATAAAGTGTTACAGAAAAATGAATTTCAAAATATATCAGTAAAAATTTAAAACACAAACACTGAAGATAAGAGAACAATATATTTCTGCACATAACTGTGTACGATATAGAGATCTAAGAAGCCAGTTAAAAATCACAGCCAACATTTCAATACATTGAGCGAGACGTTTATTAAATGTTTAGCTAAAAAGTTGAAAGAGTTGAGGCACTTTGAAGAGAACGCATGCGGAAGTGACGTAATTGCTTTTTCTACCCAGAATTCAAAGCCTGTGATCTATCCGGTCTGCCAGCCGCACACTTCAAAATTCACCCATCCTCTCTCATCTAATTGGTTGGTCAAACAACGGTTAACTGTTGAACATTAGATGTTTATAGTAATACATGGTACAAACAAGAAGACAAAGAGGCGTTTGGGTAAAACGGGTAAAACGTCGTCTGCTAGTATACATTCGCTGACGCGCGCAAATTATCCCAAATAGAAAGGCCAAATTTCTTTTAAACATTGCCAAAATAAGGGATGAATTTGAAAACAAAATGTATGGTAAGTGTAAAAGGGGAGTGGGGGCTCTGCCTTTAAGTACATAACGGATGATCAATTTTGGTTACATTTTGGCGATTGAAACAAGAGCTCACCCATTTCAGTAAATCTTTTGAAAAAAAGGGAATGTGTGGCCAACACAAAAGCTTTGTTGTCTGTGGGCCTGTCGTACTCTAACGGCTGACTTAAGCCCACCAGAGCTATAAGCAAGATGGACACCAAATGATGGCTGGAAAAGGGAACAAATTCCAAGCCATCACCAAGAGTCGAACCCAGGACCTATGGCATGCCTGTCGAGCGAGCTTCCCGCTCGGCCACCTTGTCCACGTTAATACCGTGAATTATATTGGCTCGTCGGTTGTTGTTGTTATTTTTATATTTTTGTTTATGATTACAGCTCTTGTCATAAATTGAGCTTAGCACCGAGTCTCTGAGCGCGCACAGGTATAATAGATACATAGCATGGCATGCCCATTAAAATGAAGGGATTTAAGGGTGCCAGTGTCATACATTTTTATGCCGTTATCCGTCCTAACCGCCCCAACACATTTCCCACAGTTTCTCTATACTATGTATAATATAAGCTACCATCCATTTAAATACTTTATCCATGATCGAAACAATATTAAGAAGCACAAATGAGCCGAATTTTTACGGGCCTGTCTAAAGAAACCTTTTGTGTGTGTGTGTGTGTTTTATTAAACAATGGGACAAGATTTAATGATTATTTATTAGATAGCGTGTGCTTGGAAAGGTGGGTCTGTGTGTGTGTGTGTGGGGGGGGAGCTATTTGATAGAATCAGGGGCGTCTCTACCTAGGTTGATTTTTTTTGTGTCCACGCTGCTCGCTCGAGACCTACTTTAAT
This sequence comes from Anisus vortex, assembly GCA_949126835.1. NCBI lineage: Eukaryota > Metazoa > Mollusca > Gastropoda > Planorbidae > Anisus > Anisus vortex. The sequence continues at coordinate 3,106,806 of OX421495.1, forward strand.
CCCCCACAGTCACTGACACTACAGGCGCGTGCGTCGAGCGTGCTTACATGAAGGTTCCGCGAGGGAAGGGTAAGGGGGGGTGGGGGCGCGCTCTTAAGCAGGTAGTCGGGATCAGTGCGAAGGACGGGAGGGGGGGTGAGTAACGTTCGGCGGATTCACCCTCGTTTTCTTTATACGACTCGGCGAGTCCCGGGAGAAGTCTACGTGAGCGGCGCAAACACACGTCACCATGTGATTTCACCGAATAAAACCCCGCGCGGTGTCACGTGCCTTGGGCACGAGCAGTGGAAATAAGGGCCGCGGTGGGGGGGGGGGGATGCTCTGTGACAATCTGATGTGAGTCTTCAACCGGAAGAGAAGCACATGTTATCCCCTTCCCTTCCCTCTTTGTGTGTGTTTGTGTTTAACATCCCTTTAAAAAAAAACACAATAGAAAAAAAAAGGTGTGTAAATTACAATCTATTAGATTAATCTAATTCCTAGAACGTTCGCATGCATAATGCATATATATTCTGGTCGCTGTCCTCCCCATGAACCCCTACATGGTTTCCACTTATATTACGCCCAACGCAAAGCTTCATGTTTGGCTGTTTCTAAAAAAAAAAAATTATTGCTGTCTTTTTTACCGCCATATTGAGTCATGTGGTTTTTCTTTTTACACAGTCTTCTCTTGACTTTCTTCGATTGCGTATTTATATTAATTTTTTTTCTTGATAAAGATTGAAGTCTAAACGGAAATGATTCCGGACATGAGCCTCGGCCGGGTATCTCATTTTGCTGAAGCATTTGCCTCGGCCCAATATCTCGTTTTTCTGAAGCATTTGCTTTGGCCGACTATCTCAATTTTCTTTGGCCGAATATCTCGTTTTTCTGAGGTATTTGTTTCGGCAGTATATCTCGTTATTCTGAAGTATTTCCTTCGGCGGAATATCTCATTTTTCTTTGGCCTAAAATCTCGTTCTTCTTTCGACAAATATCTCGTTTTTATTTAGTCGAACATCTCGTTTTTCTTAAGTATTTGCTTTGGCCAAATATCTCGTTCTTCTTTGGACAATTATGTCATTTTTCTTTAGTCGAATCTCTCGTTTTTCTAAAGTATTTGCTTTGGCCGAATATCTCATTTTTCTTCGACCAAATATCTCATTTTTTTTAAGCATTTGCCTCTGCCAAATATCTCGTTTTTCTAAAGTATATGCTTTGGCCGAATATCTCATTTTTCTTTGGCCAAATACCTCGTTCTACTTTGGACAAATATCTCGTTTGTTTTAGGCAAATATCTCGTTTTTCTAAAGTATTTGCTTTGGCCGAATATCTCGTTTTTCTTTGGCCGAATATCTTGTTTTTCTGACATATTTGCTTCGGGGGTATATATCATTTTTTTTGGCCGAATATCTCGTTTTTCTTTTGCCGATTATCTCGTTTTTCTAAAGCATTTCCTTTGGCCGAATATCTCGTTTTTCTTTTGCCGATTATCTCGTTTTTCTAAAGCATTTGCTTTGGCCGAATATCTCGTTTTTCTTTTGCCGATTATCTCGTTTTTCTAAAGCATTTGCTTTGGCCGAATATCTCGTTTTTCTTTGGCCGAATATATCGTCGTTTTTTATGGAGTATTTGCTTCGGCTGAATATCTCGTTTTTCTGAATATTGGCCAAAGACGCATCTAATTAAATTATAAATTTCATTTTATATTGTAATCAATCACCTAACATCTATACGTTTTTGTCAGTTTATTCAAAAAAAAAATTTTTTACATTGAAAGTTCACCAATCTGTATCAATAACATTCAAAATCTATAAATTTGATGCAATCAATGAAACCGACTATATTACTATATGTGTGAAGTTTACGATCGTTTTTAGTACATGTAGTTACTCGGTGCTTTTATAATTATAATGGTACACTTTTTTGGCTGGTGTGTGTGTGTGTGGGGGGGGGGGGGTCTATTGTATACATTCAGATAAATTGATCTATTTCAATATTTAATTTTACACACGAGAAGGCGATATAAAAACACGAATCAAATTGCAAGACTAAACTCAATGTTCTTCTGTATAGAATGAACGTATGTGACATATAAGATAAGATAAAAGTAAGAGAGAGATAAAGAGAGAGAGAGAGAGAGAGAGAGAGAGAGAGAGAGAGAGAGTAAAATTCAATGAAAGAATGAGAGAGGAGACGATGGATGGATTGATGGATGTTTGAATGGATGTCATATCGTGATACGGAGAGCCGGTCGTCATATATCAGCGGTTCCCAACCTGTGGGTCGCGACCCGTTTGGGGGTCGAACGACCATTTCATGGATGTCGCCAAGGACCATAGGAAAACACTTTTTTTGGATGGTCTTATTGAGGCTTTCCACAACAACATGTACAGCACAGTACTCTTCGATGGCGCCACCTCACAACCCCCCACAGTATGTAGCGGGGTCAAACAGGGACGTTTCCTGGCACCAACACTCTTCAGTCTAGAGTCTAGACCAAGGAATGGCAACTTTTGATAATAGTGTGCCAAAGTGGTATTTCTAATTCATTCAGCGTGCCAACAGCCTAATAGTCACCCTGCTTTATAGCAGATACTTGAATAGTTTATTTTAAGGAGTCATCTGCGTGCCAATCAAAATCGTTTTGCGTAACAAATATGGCACGCTTTCCGTGGGTTGCCGATCCCGGTTCTAGACTATTCCTCTCTTCTTTTCCTTCTTCAAACCTTAAAAATAAGGCTTTTAAAAAATGTGTTAAGACGTTATATTTGTACATATACTTATTATTAAAAAGGCAGTAAATGCGTACTAATAAAAACAAGCTAGTAGCTAAGCAGGTATTTTAGAAATTACATTTATAATGTAAAAATATTAATTAATTGATTGTTAATTTTACATATTTTTATCAATGTGAGTAACGGTACTAGTATACGCATATTGAATATTTTATTTTTTTCAAATGCAAAATGAATAGTAAAAAATTGTTTAATAAAATCATTGTCCCGGAGACTTAAAATTAGGACTATTATCTCCCTTGATTAGATTTAGTAAGCATTTTTTTTTTAAATATCGGGCCCACCCACATGCATACACAGAAAAGAAATATAATTCTATACTTATTCTTTGCATGCAGATACATAAACATACGAGAACTCTGTGTGATGACATCAGCGCACCAACCCCATCACATAGATACTTTAAACAGTTGCGAATTACTATTTCACCCTCAAGTCAGATGGTTGCCGAGAGGAAAAATTAAAAAAACGTGTTTTAAGCTTGTGATAAACTCAGAACTCTTTAACTTTAAAATAATAATAATAACAATGGTCATTTCTTATTACAGTTCAAAGCACTTCATGGCGTTAAAAGTGAACTGCAGAAAATAACTTAGTAAAATTTATCACTGCAAAGACTAATTAATTTTTGTAAAAAAAAAAAAACTTAATTTGTCTGAAAAGATCGGATCATTCCAAATAAAACGTTAGCTTTGGCATAAAAAATTGGATGTAAAAAAAATGTAGGCTACATGTCACTTAACTTATCTGCTTTCTTTGAGGAACATGATATTGAACCAGATAAAAGGTATACGATAATGATTTTTACGGTAATGATTTTTGTGAAAGAACAATTGCACATGCTGGCAGACAAAATTTCATCGTCCCTTTTAAATTTATCTGACACTTCATTTGCACTTGAAAGATGGTCATGCACAGTCAAATTTGAAGATGTTCCAGAGACAACACAAGAGAACTTCATTTAATGTATTAACAACTAATTTCTCTACAATGCCAATTGCAAAATTCGGGATCAGGTGTTTGCAATCATATACTATTCTGTCTGAGACTGTGTTGCGCCTTCTTCTTCCATCATCAACAACATACCTTTGTGAAAGGGCTTTACAGTTTGTTAATCTAAATACAGAAGTGGTCTTGTTGTGAAAGATGATCTTCGTTGTGTAAGCTGATGAGAAAGACGCAATCTTAATCTTAGCACTGACGTTGTGTTGTAATTAGAAATAAAAATTTCACATTATATAATTTCAAATGAAATTTTATGATTAAATCACTGTGCTTTAATAATGTTCAATTTGTAACACTGAAAATACCCCCCTGTATATCAGATATTTCCATTATATTTTATAACAGTAGCACATTACAGTTATATGAGATATTTCCATTACATTTTATAACAGTAGCACATTACAGTTATATATACTATTGTTACATCCACAATCCCCTTGTGGCCAGAGCTGTGTAGATCTTGCTGATAATTCTCGTTAGTCCTAGGGGAGACTTTAATTATTATTATTTATGTTTCAGTATTACACGAACTCTTCTTATAGTTCTGGGCACAAACTCAGTATTTGTGTTCCAACAGTTCCTTTCCTGGACATTAGAGTAGTAGAGAAATCTTATAGTAATGTATACAGCACAATAGAATAGTAACTTGACAAGGAAGCTTCAGTGTAAATGTTGTTGATAGTTTAATTCAGGTGATATGTTCAATATATACAATATATTTATTATGTACAGTTAGAATAAAATAGTGCAAACACAAACGTTCTCAAAGGAACATATTTTGAAACTCTCTGTCTTTTAGACAAAACAAATCATTAAATACTATCCAAGTGGATAGACCCATTACCAGTAGGGGTGAAAATCATGGTATCATTACAAAACTCATAACAAAACGATAGAAACTTCCCCTATTAAATAATGAGTCGTTCCCAGACCCTGAGAATTTAAGATCAACACAGAATCCCAGCATTACCTAGAATCTTTTGTCTTCCTACTAAACGTCAAGCGATCGGAAGCCTAAGCCCCGCCCACAAAATCCTGTTTAGTGAGAAAAAGAGGGGGGAAGAAGAATAAACATTGCGTGTTCCAATTCTTGGAAAAACAATATACATGACACTATTTACATTTCATAACAGTATCACATTACAGTTATATGAACTATTTACATTTCATAACAGTAGCACATTACAGTTATATGAACTATTTACATTTCATAACAGTAGCACATTACAGTTATATGAACTATTTACATTTCATAACAGTAGCACATTACAGTTATATGAACTATTTACATTTCATAACAGTAGCACATTACAGTTATAAGGTAGTAAGTAAAGTACCCGTCGGATCGAACTGATCCATAGGTCCGATGAAGCAGCGTTCACCAGTTTCTGTGGCCACGGCATACTAGGTGATTGTGTGGCCAGCACTATGCACAGCCGCCTTTACTTTACCCTAACTAAGGTCAGGTACCCATCAGAGCTGGGTAGACTCAGGGGCACTGTGAGGATTTAAAATATAGATAGTTGTTTTATGGGACAATTTGTATAATCTCTAACCCGGTGTTAATGTATGGAATAAACGAGTGACGTTTTACGATAGAAACAATGACGTAGGAGTTAGATTGAACGTAGCGTAGATTTGGTAGTAAAGACAGAGGACCTTAGAATTTGGTAGTGGCTGGACGTGTTTTGGACTAGGCTATATAAACTGTGATATATTCGAATTCATCTTGTACATAAATTACATTAAATATTGAGTTCTCATTTCTACTAAAAGCCGGCAGTTTGTTCATTGTTTATTATTATATAATGTGATCTCCCTGAGAGTTGTATACATAGTAATTACAAAATAACGGTCACATTATTTGGCGCCCAACTAAAATTTGGAAGCTCAAGGTGAATTCGGAAGCCCAATGTGGAATATTGAAAATCAACGGAGAATGTTGAAGGAGAATCAAGGTGAATATTATTTAAAATCAATTTGAAAGAAAGCCTACAATATATTGTGAAGCACAGCTTAAAGAATACCGCAAATGAACGTTTCTTACGACTAAAAGAAGACTAAAATTCATTGAGAAGAAATATCGACGAGAAAGAAAATTTGACGGTTTAACAGTATAGCATAGCACGTCTTGGAAATAAGCGCTACCAGTACATAACGGTGTACATGAAGATAGAAACGGAAGTTTATGTATGTTACCAAGCAAGTCGGTTAAAAAGGACACTAGAAAATTGGAAGTTGAAAGGCGTCTCGGATACATTTTAAAAGTATCGAAAGTGGTAACAATTATTGAAACAATAGTGAAGCTGTGGTTAATAGGACAAGCTAAGTTTGTCAAGTGAAGAGATTAAAAAAGAATCTCCGTAGAACTAGTGAATGGTTCGAGAAAAGAAGAATACTTCAGAATAGTCACAGAACTAGAAGTCAGTGCAGTACAGTAGCAGAAGTCAAGTGAAATTGGAAGTAAAAAGAAACTTCAACAAAGTGAAAGGATTGTAATCCTTAAGGAATTAATGAACATACTTCGTGCTGAAAGAACCTGTGTGGTGGAGGATCATTTCGAGTTTGGAACCTGGATTCGGAGACGGAAGGAAAAGGAACGCGTTTATTAAGATAAGTAAACTGGTGTATACGTTATGTTGTAGTATAGTATATGCCTAGATTTTTCTTGTGAAATCACTGGCATGTATTAGTTTCTTTTAGGAATTTTGTGTATACACTTATTGAAAAGTCCCTGTAAGTCAGGTTAGTTGAAAAAGACTTTTCATAAGTGTATATTACATAATATATGTTAGATTGTATAGTCTTGTATGCACAGTGTTATCATATTGTTTATATATTTGTCATAGTAAATTTTTTGTGAATCTCGAGTCTCATCTACTATCTGTGGTGTTCTTATTTATATATATATATTGATTATTATATTGATATTTATTTTATGAATATTGTAATATTGATTACATTTTAAATTATATTAGTTTGTTGTAGGTATATATTTATTAATTGAAAATGGAGGGGTCCTCAGTGGACATATTAGCAAATTATATAAGTTGTGGTAAGGAGTTGGGATATGCTGGTAAGGAATTGGATGAGTGGGCGGAGAGAAAATATAGAGAGCAGTTAGAAAGAGTAGAAAGGGCTAAAGAAAAAGCAAGAGCTGATGAGATAGAGCTAGAGAGATTAAAACAAATTGAAAAAGAAAAAGATAGAGAGGAAAAGGAGAAAGATAGAATTTTTCAGTTAAAAAAGTTGGAATTAGAAGCTAAGAATAATACTGCAAATGTAAACATTGGAGTTACTAGACCTATTGTTGACCAGGAAATGGCTATTAGAAATAACATGTGCAGATTTACTTTCCAATTGTTTAATGAAAAGGATGGTTCTATTGATACATTTCTAAAAAAATTTGAAATGGAAATGGAGAGACAAAATTTTTCTTCATGTTATTGGTCTGGACTACTGGGAAAATCCTTTACAGGAGATATTCCATCAAAAATTTGTATGGAACAATCAGATTATGCATCTGTCAAGGAACAATTGTTAAGACATTTTGGAAGTACAGAGGAGGCTTATAGAAAGAAATTTTTTGAAATGACTTTATCAAAGGAAGAAGATCCAAAAAGTTACTTTGACTCATTGACAAGTGCTATGGACAAATGGTTAAAATGTGCTAAAATAGAAAAATCATTTGAGGAAGCGAAGAATTTTATTATTAGAGATAAGGCAATATATTCACTCGATAAAAATCTCAAAGCATTCATTCAGGAGAGATCTCCCAAGACTATAGAAGAAATAGTTGACCTGATTAGGAACTATAAATTAGCTCATCCCATGGCACCTACTTCTAAAGGAGAGGATTACCAGGATATAATATGCTTTGCTAAAGGCAATGATAATTTTCAAAGAGGAAGACAATTATCAAGGAGCAAGATGAAGTGTGGTAATTGCGGAAGAAATAACCATGTTACTAAGGATTGTAAAGATAAGAGAGATAACACATTGACATGTTTTATATGTAAAAAGAAAGGACATATAGCAAGAAATTGCTTCAGAAGGTCAAATTCTGCTGGAAACAATAATAATAATAATAGATCTCAGGGATGTACACAACAGAGAGATCACAACTCCAGATTTAATCAGAACAGGAATCATTGTGGAGCTGTGTTATCAAGAAGCAAAGGAATAAAGTTTTTTCCAGGATATGTGGGATTAATACCAGTTTTCGCAGTTCGTGACACAGGAGCCTCTGTCATTGCAATAAACAGCAAATATGTTCAGTCAAATCAATACACTGGTGAGGTAGCAGATTGTACATCATTTGATGGAAGAGTGATTAAATTGAGGTTGGCCTACATTGATATTAGGACACCATATATTACAGGTAGAGTACTGGCTCATGTTATAAATGATGCACCAATTGATTTAATTATTGGAAATGTTGAATCAGTTAAAGAATGTACTAGAGAGGAAATAGAAACATGGGAATTTAATAATAAGCAAGCACAATGTAATGTGATTAATGAATGTAAAGCAAGCAATACTGAAGAAAGTCAGACAATGGTGAATAATGAAAAAGACACATCAGTTGATAGTGAATCATTACTGAATGAAAACTTTAATTTGGAAAAATTCAAAAAGGAACAAAGAGAGGATACTACATTGAATAGACTATTCACATCTACAGAGAAAGGAAATATTAATAAAAATAGTGTATGCAAAGTGAAAAATGATACACAACTATTAGTCAGAGAGATACTCATAAATGGCAGACAAGTGGAACAAATAGTTGTACCATATAAATATAGAACAGAAATAATGACTAATGCTCATTCTATACCATTGGCTGGTCATATGGGAGTTGGCAAAACCAAAAACAGAATAATACAACATTATTTTTGGCCTAAAATGTCCAAAGATGTGAAAAGATTTGTTAAACAATGCAAAGTGTGTCAGATGAAAGGATCTGGAAGTAATTTTACCAAAGCACCAATACAAACAGGAGTGACTGCAACTAGACCATTTCAGAAGGTAGCCATAGATATCATTGGTTTGATGCCCATTATGTCTAATAGAGGACATAGATATATTCTTACATTGATTGATATATGTTCAAGGTATGCAGAGGCAGTACCATTAAAGAAAATTGAATCTACAGATATAGTGCAAGCATTATATTTAATATTTACTAGAATTGGATTTCCTGAAGAGATAATATCAGATAGAGGAACTCAATTTACATCAAAATTGACTAAGGAATTTATGGAAACATTTGGAATAAAGCAGAAGTTTACAACACCCTATCATCCACAATGTAATGGAATGTGTGAGAGATTTAATAAAACTCTCAAGGAAATGTTGTCAAAAGTTAGTAATGAGGATCCAAAGAATTGGGATTTAGCAATTCCATCAATTTTATTTGCATATAGAGAAACTACTCATGATAGTACAGGTTTTTCACCCCCTGAACTAATATATAGAGGTAATTCAAGAGGTCATCTTGAGAGAATTGATGCAAAAATAAAATGTCATAGACATAAGAATGAGACAGAAAAAGAATTTTGGAAGGATTATTTTTCTAATGATAAATCTGTGGTAGATTGGAAATTGGACAAAATTAATCTTGAGAAAAAAGAAGAGGAAAGAGAAAAAAAGGTTCAATTAAATAAAATGAATCTAGGGATGAAAATCATGGAGTTAAATAATGAAGATAGCTTATGTGATAATGTTGTTGATGTAGTTAAGAAGGATGATATAGAAAATGAAAAATCAAAAATCTTAAGTGGAGAACCTAAAGTTTTATTGGAAGAATCTAAGAGCTTAGATTATATTTGTAGGAGTATATTGGATGAACCAAAGATTATTATTGAAGAGCTAAAGGAGATAGTTGAAGAACAAAAGGTCATATTTGAAACATTAGACTTAAAGGTCATAAGAGAAGTTAGGATACAAATAGAAGAGGCAAATATTAGAAAAGAGTCAGAGATCATTAGTAAAGAGTCAGTGATTACTATGAAAGAGTCATTGGAAGTGATAGATAAGAATATAGTTCATGCAATGATTGAGAAAGAAAAACACTTAGAAATGAGTGATGTGCATAATGAATTTAATGATAAGTGTTTATTGGATAAGGTTGATACAAGAGTATTAAATGGTAAGTCAGTACAAGACAGTGTACTAAAGGATTGTCAGAAGGACAATATGGGAATTGATGATTGTCAGATGGGAGAAATGGCAATTATAGATAATCAGGATATGTTATGTGAAGATTGTGAAGAGGAGAAGATAAAGGGGTCTGATATGTTGATTGAAGATGGTCATAAGGAGAAAGATGATTTTAAGTTGTTGTGTAGAGAGTGTTTTGAGAAAAATGAAGTGAAGTTTGTGGTGATGGAGACAAATGAAAAAGAGAAAGTGATGGAAATAGATAAAGGTGAAGAAAACATATGCTGTGAATTAGTGTTATTGAAAAGAGAAAAAGATGTAAGTGGTATGTTGGAAAGTAATTGTGGGAGTTTGATTAAGAGTATGTCAGAGAAGGGTTGTAGAAGAATGAAGGTGAGTCAGGAATTGGTTAGGTTTAAATCTTGTAGTATCAGTAAAAATACTAAAAGAGTTGGTGAAAGGTATTTGTTTAAATCTGATAGACCCAAGGTTTTTGTAAAGAAAAAATGGTAATTTATGAATTATTATTTCAGAGGATTGACTTAGTTTTGACTATGCATTGGACTGGTTTATGGTGAATGGATTTGTGGTATAATTATGGCTTGGAAAAATATATATATTCTGGTTTTGTAGTGGTGAGGAACAAGAATTGAGAATATCTATGATACAATACTATAGATTTGGTATAATAGTATGTAAATAGTAAATGGAAAACACTCATGGTTATTAAAGTGGTTGAAAAAAAAGGTGACTAATTTGTTGTCTAGATGTGGTGTTTAAGGTGTGTTGTTTGATACGTAATCACCAGTTTGGAACGCGGTTAAAAAATTATTTTTCATGTAAATATAAAGTATAGATACGGTGTTAATGAAATATTGATTTTTTCCAAAGGTTCTGGACGAGAAATGGTTCTACAACTGAAGCACGGTGATTCAAGCACAACGTACCATTTGTAAGTGAGAGATGTTCTATCACGTCCTCACATTATCGTGAACGGTTTTTATGGACACCATATCAAATGCAAACATGAAGACATCATATGAAGAGTACATTTATGGTGCTGACATGGAATCGAGGTCTTGTCATCGCTATATCAAGGTATATTGACATTATCAACATGGAATCGAGGTCTTGTCATCGCTATATCAAGGTATATTGACATTATCAACATGGAATCGAGGTCATGTCATCGCTATATCAAGGTATATTGACATTAAAAACATGGAATCGAGGTCATGTCATCGCTATATCAAGGTATATTGACATAATCAACATAGAATCAAGGTCATGTCGTTGCATGATTAAGGTACATTTACATTGTCAACGCAGAATGAAGGTCATGTCATCAACATATGGAGGAATCAACAGATCAACACGTTATTGATAACATTATACATTTTTTTTTGGTTTATGACCAATTCAACACTATATTGCTTACAGACAGACAGCTCGTGGTTAAGTATTCAATGGTAAATTCTTGAGATGTATCTGTGAACAATGCATTGTAATTATTGTTGTGACATTATTGGAACTATTTTATCAAGGTGTTGAAACTCTACAGGATGGATAATCTACAAAGGACCTATGAAATATTCAATGAATGTATTGTTGGACGTTCAGAAGAGGAAGGTTGCAATGATATTACATGGACCAGTATGAACTGATGTGTTTGGATTTGATATTTATAATGTTGGTTTGTGTATTTCAGTGATATCCAGGATATACTTTGAAACATTATGGACATAGATATTAGTGAAAGTTATTGGTTAATATATTAATATATTGATGAAATTGTTGGTTTTGTTAAAGGTTATTTGTGTTGCATAAATTATTTTAATATGCATGATAATTATGATTATTTATATAATTATATGATTAAAGACAGGGGATTAAGGATATATATATTTAATTTTATCAAAGTATTTGACGGAGATAGGGATTTTATTTTAAGAAATTTGTATGACAAATTTAAAGGGTCGATGGGGGAATGTGAGGATTTAAAATATAGATAGTTGTTTTATGGGACAATTTGTATAATCTCTAACCCGGTGTTAATGTATGGAATAAACGAGTGACGTTTTACGATAGAAACAATGACGTAGGAGTTAGATTGAACGTAGCGTAGATTTGGTAGTAAAGACAGAGGACCTTAGAATTTGGTAGTGGCTGGACGTGTTTTGGACTAGGCTATATAAACTGTGATATATTCGAATTCATCTTGTACATAAATTACATTAAATATTGAGTTCTCATTTCTACTAAAAGCCGGCAGTTTGTTCATTGTTTATTATTATATAATGTGATCTCCCTGAGAGTTGTATACATAGTAATTACAAAATAACGGTCACAGGCACCCTCCAGTCACGGAAAAAAATCCTAGCCTGCACCAAGATTTGAACCCGGGACCATCGGCTCGCCAGTAGAACGCGCTGCCGCGCGGCTACCTTGCCTCTTACAGTTATAAGGTAGCGACGGAAAATTTTTTATGGTTGGGGGATCGCCATAACGTGAAAAGCTGTATAAAAGTGTCGCGGCATTAAAAGTTTGGGAACAACTATCATAGATACCAGGGCTGTGGAGTCGTAGTCGGAGTCGGAGTCGAAGAGTCGGAGTCGGAGTCGAAGAGTCGGAGTCGGAGTCGAAGAGTCGGAGTCGGAGGAATTTTGGGTACCTGGAGTCGGAGTCGGAGTTGGAGTCGGAAGTATACAAAACTGAGGAGTCGGAGTTGGAGTCGGAACATTTATCTACCATTTATCAGTCGGAGTCAAAGAGTCGGAGTCGGAGTTGGAGTCGGAAGTACACAAAACTGAGGAGTCGGAGTTGGAGTCGGAACATTTATCTACCATTTATCAGTCGGAGTCGGAGTCGAAGAGTTGGAGTAGGAGGAAATTTTGGTACCTGGAGTTGGAGTCGGAAGTACACAAAACTGAGGAGTCGGAGTCGGAGTTGGAGTCGGAACATTTATCTACCGACTCCACAGCCCTGATAGATACATTAAAAAATAACCGCTGACCTCTAAATATCCCCCCTTGAGGTCACAGGTAAAGATCCTGCCAGGTCACGTTTAGTGTCCTCACATCTTGACAAAAGTTCGTAAAACACCACAACGTTTGAGGGTAAAAAAACAACATTAGTAACTATAAAAACAAAGCAAAAAACAAAAAAAAAACAAAAAAAAAAACAAAAAATATAAATATTTACTTCTGGCTGTTTTCTGTGTTTTGTAAGGTTTTCAAATTATTACCTTTCGCTGATTTATACGACACGTGACAGCGAAATTGGGGAAATTAAACACTATGTTGTTGTTGTTGTTGTTTTTGTCCCGATTCCGAATGTGACACTCGGATCATTTTCGATTTCTTGGTTTTTGGTTTTTGTTAAATTCAATTTCAGATCTGGCTTGTTTTGAAACCAACTGCGGGTTGGGGGGGGGGGGGTCAGGGGAAGGTATAGAGAAAGGGCGACAACCGCCAAGAAGTAATATTTTATTACCGGAAGTGGTGTTGACCGGAAGTGATTTTGGCCGCAACGTCATAAAACTTTTTTTTTCCGAACGACTTGTCTTTTTAGCTTCCTAAATAGGACTCATTTGACGCCCCATAGCACCGTTCTCGGTTCCCCGCCCCCGCCCCCACCCCTTTCCATTTTCATTTCCCCCACTAGCCCATTTCTTTTTATTATGAATTTGTTTTATTAGACGGACCCATCTTCTGGCATGTTGTCCACGCCACGGCGCCCCAGCATTTGTAAGGTGTGGGTGGAAGGACGTGGAAGAAATGGGGGCGGGGTGGAGGGGGTCATGTTTTTCCATCTTGTTTCTAAAATGGTGTTGCGTTTCCCCCCGGCTTTGTCCGTCCACACTGCCTCCCGGGCTACGAAACAAAATGGCGTCTGCTTGGATGTTCAATCAAGATCCGGGGCGATGGGGAAATAAGAATCCAAAAATATGGCGGCGGGTGGAAAATAAAGGGAACTGGTTCCGGGGAAGGGGGGTGAAGGGGGTGGGGCGATGGAAAGAAAAATGGAAGACGAAGGCGCCCTGGAGGTCAACAAAGTTGGGAATAGACTTGGGGAGAGTATCGTTCACGCCCTCGCTAATGAAACAGAGCATCGAGTTCCCTGGCCTTTGGGCACTCGCTCAGTCTCGCTCAGTCTTGACAGCAGACGGCTACCCGCTTGCAGGTTTTTTATGGGCAGTATCGAATACACACCGCCGGGAAGAAAGAGGCCAACAAAAGTAATCGGAGAGAAGGTGAGGAAAAAAACAACAAAAAACAACTACAACAAAAACAAAGAAAAGGATTGTTGTTGTTTTTGTTCACGAGTCGCGTATCGATACATTATTAAGAAGGAAATAACCCAAGTAATATTTTCGATACTTGTTATGCCAATAAGGCAATGTTTTAATTGAATTATCTTAGCTTATATTTTACATGATACAGACGATCGTTCTATAATGAAGATTATTGCATCCTAAGGTTCAACTGTGGCCCGAGTCTAGTCTTGCATCTTTATTAATGTTTTAAATGATGTTAAGTTAATGGCTTTCCTGGTTTGTTCAAACAACCCATTCCATGCCCAAATGCCAGTCGAGAAGAAAGAGTTGGCCTACTTATATATATTTGTTCTCGCCTAAGGTATAAGTAAAGAAAATTCAAATTAGTTTAAGAAAATACTCGAGTCTTAAGATATAAACACTTTTCCTTATCCATATGCAATGATGAATTCATATAATTATATTTCTTCCAGTGTGGCAGCCAAGCATGAAATGGGTTGGCTGAATAAGCCAAAGACTAGACTCAAGCCACACATTATAATATGACGCAATAGAAGCGTCTGTTGATTAAAAAAAATATATAAATAGATTTGTTAAAAATGATCTCAGAATTTAGTGGGCATTATACGGTCCACTTTACCAAAACGTCCAAAAATTTACAAACTCTATCCCACCAATGGTTCCCAAAGTGTACGTCTCGGACTCGGCACCCTAGAGGAGTGTGGAAAATCACAAAAGCTTTCATAATGTCTTTATATATGTTTAAAATATATGTTTTTATGTTAATATGTTTCTATAGTGAAATGCGACATCTAGGGGGCTTGACATTACTTTCAACATAGAGGGTGCCAGGAGTGGACAATGGGTTGGGAACCACTGGCCTACACGACAGTTCATTTACTTCTCCTGTCAGAAAATGTCTGGCACTAAAAGAAGACAAGATGACAGACAGATTATCCGAGACATTTGAAATAATTGTATTTTCTTTTGTTTCGAGTCCCGGCTAGGGGGGACACTTTTCCCTCCAGCTGACATGTGACTAAACGGATAATTTCACCGCAGCGGTTCATACCTGTTTCGCGGACATGGCACACCCGTGGGCGCCGGGTATCACGAAATGCGGGCACGAGACGGCCCGGTCTGTCAGTGTTAGCCTACCCCACAACAAAAAAAAAAACGAGGACGCCGGGTCAGTGGAAGACAGTGGAACTGTGGATGAGAAAGGGGGGGGGCGGGGGATGGAGAGAATGTCATATTGACATGAACAACAGAAAAGACAATAGAGTTGGGTGGACACTCATGGCGTAGGATGAGTGAAGAAGGGGAGGTGGGGGGGGGGGCGTTTCGGTTGGTCATTACCAATAGTTGGCGTTGTTGTGGCGCCCGGCCATGTTGAAAATTATGATTTATTAGGCGGTCACGTGAAGCGTGCGTGCGCCTCCGTGAGCGCCCTTGATAGGGGGAACACGCAGGGGGAGGAAGGGCGTCGTTTAGCCGTTCGGACATGCATAGCTATTACCTGACTCAACCAGCCAAGCATAAACTACGAGGACGAAATGGCCCCGGTCTATGACGTAAACTGACACAGGCGGGCGTTAGGGATGCGGGGAAGAGAGAAGGGGAGGGGAGAGAGGAGGGGGAGTGGGGGGGGGCGGGCCCCACAAAAAGAAAGAATACATCCATGTTGACAGGCAACTTCCTCTGGCCAGTCGCCAAGTTGACACGCTGCCATACGCTGACATCGGTGCTCATTAATAACAATGTTCTGGTGTGGAATGCGCCCCCGCCCCACCACCACTCCCGTTGACGCCCCCCCCCCTTCTTCCAATCCCCCACACCTGATGGAAGCTTAGTGGTGCCCAGGACATGAGTTGTTACATAATAAACAAAACAAAAATACAACACAGTATTACACGACGGTAGAGCCACGGTACGCGTGGTAGATATTTGGTCTCGTGGTTCAAATCCTATTAAAAAGGTATCCCACCAGACTAATTGATACACGGGGCCGGTGAAGCAGCGTTCGCCACTTTCTGTGGCCACGGCATACTAAGGGGTTTTGTGGCCAGCACAATGCCTTCCGCCTTTTTTTTTACCCCAACTAAAGTCAGGTATCTGTCAGAGCTGGGTAGACTCGGAGACAACATCCAGACCAAGGAACAATTTCTAGCTATCACGAGCATTCGAACCCAGGACCTTCGGTACCCAAGCCGTGCGCACTGTCGTCCGGTCACTGAGCCCCAGATAAACTAGCTCAAATAAAAATAGTATTTTTTCAACTATATATTAGTTAACTCCGATAATGTAAAACTCAAATTTCCATGAATTAATAAATTGTGCGTGTGCCGGCAATCTTTTAATAACAGAGTGCGAAATAAGGATTTCTAATTCATTCTCCACGTAAACGAAGTCAAAGTCATCCTGTTCTAGCACTCAATTCATTGTAGAAAATGTATCTTTTAAAGGGGTGTCCCGGCGTGCCAATGAAAATAGCCCTGCGTGTCAATTCGTGCACGCGTACCGTTGGTTGCCGACCTCTATAATTTAAAAAAAACTTTAAATTTTTCCGTATTATCAAACAGGGAAGTCTTCTCTCGAAATCAAATAATAATATATAATACAGTTTAGTGTTATACAGCAGATCTTATCTTATATGAAGAAGATTATTGCGTCCTACGCTCATCCGTGGTCCGAGTCTAGTCTTGCATCTTTATTAATGTTTTAAATGATGTTAAGTTACTGGTTTTCCTGGTTTGTTCAGGCAACCCATTCCATGCCAGAATGCCACTTAGGAAGATTACTTATATGCATTTGTCCTCGCATAAGGGATAAGGAAAGTGTTCTTGTTTTTAAAGTTTATCTGGTCATTGCAACAGACTAAACAAAAAAAATATTTTCATATAAGAGTTTCACATCCATGTAAATACTAATCGTTGGTTCCAGCCCAATTTCGCCACCCCTCCAAAGGTTGACGCCGCTGGGGACCCAGTGCAATCAGTGTAAAACACTACACTCAGTAAACAAGGTGAGATAACTCGACAAATTGTATTATCCAAGGGGAGAAAAATGAAAGGGGGAGACAAATATGAAACAAAAAAATAACAAAAATTAATGAAATATCATCATCATCATTCCCGCAGGAAAGTAATTACAGCATTCAATGTCCGGGTGAGAAGACAACACAAAAAAAATGAAAAAGTCGAATGCGCGCTGACAGATTCGAAACAATTTGGTAGCCAACATAAAGAGATGATATGATGTGGGGGGAAAACTATCTCATTCATAGCGGGAGGTAGCTTTGTCGTTACCTGGGGTAGGGAGGGATAGAGAGAGAGAGAGAGAGAGAGAGAGAGAGAGAGAGAGAGAGAGGAAGCGAGAAAGAGATAAAGAGAGAGAGAGAGAGAGCGAAAGAGAGTGATTTAAAATGTAGACATTTGTTCTACATTAATATCGTTAAATTTAGATCTAGGTCCCACATTCGTATCTCTCGATTTAGACTTTCATTCTAAGCTTACATTAGTTTTGTAAAAAACATTGACTTTTATTTTGTATTAATGGTCGTAAAAGTCTTTAGATATTTTTTCTTTTAACTCAAAAAGTCAAGTCTTTAGATGTAAAAAAAAAAAACAACTTACATTTGTGTTCATCTGACATGTTCTATAAACCTAAAGAGTGGAGGGAAAGATGGCGGGCTGTTGTGTGTGAGGGATGTTTGACAATTCAATGAGGAGGACAAACATGCAGGAGTACGTCAAGTGGTTTACTAGCTCAACTCTCATCGCTGTCTTTACAATATATCCTTGTTCAAACGCAGCCTCTGTCTCCTTTCCACCCCAAGAAGAATTTTTTTTAAATACCACACACACAACAGAAACGATAGATTGTGTTTCTATTGCCCTCATTGTTAATTTATGTTATTGAAATCTAATCATTGACTCCACAATAGTCAAAAAACTGCTTCAACTTTTACTTCTTCTAGAGTCTTTTATGTGCTTGATTTTTTTGGGGGTGGGGTGGCTTAGTGTCTTCTTGGTGGAATAAATGGAGATGGGTGAAGATTCTGAAAGGAAAAAATAACACACACAAAAAGGAGGAGAGAATGCCGTGCGAATCATCACAAATATACTTTAGTTGCTTCCCTTCCCCTGCTTGTCACTTAAAGGGGGAATTAACCCCCCTTTTCTTCGCGAATGCCATGGCGGAGTTGAGTGCCCTTCGTCACCAAACAAGGATCAACCGCCGCCAATGACTATTTGCCCCAAAAACAGTTCGAGGACTTTTTTCAAGAGGGTTCTTAGACACAGGCAAATATATAAAGAAGGGGTTGCTCGAATGGGTGCGGTGGTAAAGGGGTCGGTGGGTAGGTGGGTGGGTGGGGGGTGCAGGGGCGCGGGACGCGGGACGCTGCGCCTATTGAAACAGTCGTAAGGGGCAAAAGGTTATCCGTGCTAGGAGTGGTATAGAGCTGAACATGTTTTTTGTTGTAGAGTTTCAAAATGTTTCGGAAACTTTAGAAATTGTCAACAGGTTTGAGTAAGGAAAATAGATTGAGTGAGGAAAATAGATTGAGTAAGGAAAATAGATTGAGTAAGGAAAATAGATTGAGTGAGGAAAATAGAAACACGCGCGGAAAATAAAAAAACGAAAATACTATGCCCAATTGGAAAAAATAAAAGAAACACGACAGAAAGACGAAAGAACGACATACAAATGGAAGGAAAGAAAGTAAAATATACAGATGAAAGACCGAACGACAGAGAAAGCAAAACAGACAGATGGAAGGAAAGACAGACAGGCGGAAAGAAACTAAGCATATTATTCATCTTTTATTTGTTCGCAATCTTCCTTTTTTTTTTTAATTATTATTATCACTTTTTTTTTTTAATGTTAGCCTGTATTTTAGTAAAAATAAATTTCAGAAGCTACCTTCTATTTTCCCCCATACTCAACCAACAAATTTTGAAAGACAACTTTTTTTTTTTTCAAACTAACATATTTTGTGTATAAAATTGTTACGTTCGCTTTCATGTTTATGACATTGGGCTGCTTGGTTTCTCTCCCTTTCTTGCTATCATTTCTCTTTTAATTTTCTGGAAACGATCTGTAGTTGGCCTCGTAGTGTCAAGGGGAGTTAATGATCGTTGTGTTGCCTCATGGCACCAGTACAAATAATTGACTTCTGGATTTCTCCCCCCGATGACCACACAGTTCTGTTTGTTTGCGTTTATGGACTGGAAAAGTGGCGGAGTGGGGGGGGGGGAGAGAAAAAGATGAATTGCATCTCGCCCTCTATATTTTTGCCTCTCCTGGGGCTCGTGAACTCTGAGCTGAACCCGTAAACAGCACCGAGTCTGGCGTTTCAAAGACGAAATTCTCACTATTCCCGCACACCTTTCTGCATTGACACCACCCCTCATCCGAAACCACCATCACACCGGGACACACACACGCACACACACATACACACACACACAGAAGCCATGCCACGCCCCTGCTTTCATTAGTGTCTAAATAGTAAGTAAGTACAAAAATAGTATCACCCGTCAAACCGTGTTGATCTATACGGTCTCCGGTCGCAGCGTTCAAGAGTTTCCTTGGCCACTGCATACGAGGAGATTGTGTGGCCAGCACAATGCCACATCCACCGTTATATATCCCTAACTAATGTCAGGCACCCATCAGATTACGTTAAACTCAAAGGACAGCCTCCAGACCCAGGAACTAATCCTAGCATTCACCAGGATTCGAGCCCAGGACTCTCGGTCTACGAGTCGAGCGCTCTGTGTGTTACGGCCACCGAGTCTCATAATGTCGATAAAGTCCTTTCAAAAAAGGTATATTTGTCCATGTTTCAAACACATAAAGGCAATGTCTTCCCAGAAACTCAACTGAAATTATTCGATTGTGATCACTAGTTTCATTATAAAAATGTGTACTTTAACTAAGCCATTTCAATGCACAGTAAAAGAAATAGACACAGAAATGTCGGCAGCGCGTTCGACTGGCGTACCTAAGGTCCTGGGTTCAAATGCTGGTGAAGATTAGGATATTAGGATATTTTCTCCCTGGACTCCAGGGTGTCCCTGAGTCTACCCAGCAGCTCTGATGGGTACCGGACATTAGTAGCGGTAAAGTAAAGGCGGATTGGTATTGTTTTGGCCACACAACCCCTAGTATGCCGTGGCCACAGAAACTAGTGAACGTTGCTTCACCGGCCCTATGATCAATTTGGTCAAACGGGTACTATACTTAACACAATACAAAATGTTCTCTCTGAATTAGGCATAAATCACCATAACTTTAATTCATCTAATTTATACTTTTGGAAAAAAAAACATTTGTTGAATGAATTATATTCAATTCCATTGGAATCTCTTTTTAGCACTTTAATAGAATTCGATTTCTTACACAAACAAAAATGTGTGTGTGCGCGACTTGATTTAGAAATAATCGAAGTTGATTTAATTACAATCAATGTACGAATCCTCCGTTACCCGCGGAGCTTAGTTTTTCGCTTAACGCATCCGTAACGGTGACGCCGGCTGGTCCAGCGGTTAGAACACCGGACTGTCAACCAAAAACCAACGGACAAGTCGCGGGTTCGAGCCCTGCCACCGGCGGATCCCTGTCGCCCTGCAGGAGTTTTGGGACTACTAGAGCGCACCGAGCATGCTAATAGCATGATAGAAGCGCTATATAAAAACAATTATTATTATTATTATTATTATTATTCTTATTTATTTATTTTTCTTTTTTTCAAAAAGACGATTCAATAGTTGGCCATTTTTTTTTTTACTCGACGCGCGTTGTCCATCATTCTTTCGGCTTGTCATTTCATTCCATGTTCCAATGGCTTGCTCCCCCGCACCACCACCCATCCACCCACAACGCCCTCCCCCCCCCCCCCTCCCACATGCATCACTTTCAGATTTATTAGCCTTACCCCTATGTGCCATGATGCTAATAGTGTCTTTCTGTGAAAAGGGAGGTGTTACAAAAAAAAAAAAAAAAAAGAACAACAATACATACAGCGCATGCAACATTTAAAAAAAGAGAGTTATCTTTCATTAACATACTAATCTCTGAGCATGCGCCGCGTCATTGGTTGTCAAGGAAGCAGCGGGAGAGATAGAAAGCGGCGCGTTCTATTATGTAAATAACCAGCATCCAAAGAGAGGCCGATGTAGATTCTCAGAGAGTTACCCTCCCCTGACATCGTTTATCTTGATGAGCACTTTCTCTGTTGGGGGCTGATGCTGGCGAGTAAGTTCCGAGGCTGGCGAATGAATTCTGTGGTTGTCAAGTAGGTTGCGTGTCTGGCGAGTAGGTTCCGTGGCTGGCGACAAAGGTTCCGTAACTGGTGAATGGGTTCCGTGGCTGGCGAGTAGGTCCCGTGATGGTTTGCGAATGAAATCATTTCGATCGTTTTCTTTATATAACGTGTAAATTAGTCAATTTGATTCGTTAAGAATAGTTAAGATAATATGAATTTGATGTTTTTTCCACATAGATCTATGTTGTTCTGTTGTGTTTTTCAATGTGTCCCAGTATATATCCAAGTGTGAGCATCTCAAATATATAGCAGTTTTATGTTGCATTATATTTCATTGTTGTTGTTGTCGTTTATTACAATAATGATAAAAGTTCATACAAGTTTATTATGACATGTCTTAACATCTCTTGCAATTTTGGAGAAAATCTATCTTCCGTTCTCATTGGGAAAGCAAAATTATTTGGTTCATATATTGCTGTTTGACCATTTGCATGTGTGTTTCCAGTTTTGATTATTCAACATTTCCACTGACCATCTGTTTGCTGCTCCCCACCCCCTCCTTTAAATTACTTTAAACAAAAAGTAAAAGTTTATTTGTATTTTATAAAGTTTTAATAATAGGGTCCATGGTGTGTGATGGGAGTATGGGAATATTTATACCAAATGAACATTTTGTGAAATTTGAATCGGATTTCAAAGAAGGCCCATCAGTATTCACAGGAAAAAGCGGTAGAAATTATGTTACATGTTACATTTAGACTAATGTGATAGGCCTATAGTTGGCAGAAATATGGAGAAAAAAAATATTGATTACGATGTAGAAACGGGAAAAAAAATTACAGGGTCACGAATAAAAAATGAAGTTTGGGAAAAGCTGATCGATGCCAACTTTTTAAAACAAAGTAGAATTAAAGTTATTAAATAACATCTTGGCCAAATATTGTCTATAGATAGGTTATTGATTGGCTATAGATTGGTTATAGATCGGCGAGAGATTGGCTAGAGAACTTTTTCTTTTAGTTTTAAAATGTCTCCGCATTTTCTCTTCCCTCCATGTGATGTGCATACATTGTCAAGGAAAATGTCATAGTGGGTTAATAAAAGGGGGAGGGGGCGAGAGAGATAGAGAGAAGTGGGGGTGGTTGGGGGGGGGGGAGTGGATGAAGGGCGGTATGTTGAAAAGAATTCCCGGTTCATTATACGGCTAATATTATACGCTCTGCGCAGCAAGGATCGGAGGAATGGCGGGGGCATCACTTCATCATTACCGGCCCTAGTTTTCTTGTCACCGCAAAAATAACTTGTCACAACTGGTAACATGTCTCTTGGCACACGGTCATTTGTCACATCACGAATCTCAGTCCCGTGGGGAAGGGGGGAGTATTGGCGGATAGAGATAACTACCTGTTGTTATAATATACAGGCAGACAGTTGGATGGGCAGTTAGGTGGATGTTGGGAGACAAGGCGGACAGACACAAAGGACAGACAGACACAGAGACATACATGTGTACATACACAGAGACATACACGTGTACATACACAGAGACATACACGTGTACATACATACTTAGTGGCAGAGATTCATCTTTCTTACATACACTCCATGCAACACACACGTGGTTAGATGAATAGATGAATAAATGAATAGATGAATAGATGAATAGATGAATAGATGAATAGATGAATAGATGAATAGATGAATAGATGAATAGATGAATAGATGAATAGATGAATAGATGAATGGATGAATGGATGAATGGATGAACGGATGAACGGATGAACGGATGAACGGATGAATAGATGAATAGATGAATAGATGAAAAGATGAATAGATGAAAAGATGAATAGATGAATAGATGAATATATAAAAGGATGAACAGATGAACGGATGAACGGATGAATAGATGAATAGATGAACAGATGAATAGATGAATAGATGAATGGATGAACGCATGAACGGATGAACGGATGAATAGATGAATGGATGAACAGATGAACAGATGAATAGATGAATGGATGAATGGATGAATAGATGAATGGATGAATACTTATTGGCAGAGATTCGTTATTCTTACATACACTCCATGCAACACATACTGGTTAGATAAGTAGATGAAGAGATGAATAAATTAATAGATGAATAGATAAATAGATAAATAGATAAATAGATAAATAGATAAATAGATAAATAGATAAACAGATAAACAGATAAACAGATAAACAGATAAACAGATAAACAGATAAACAGATAAACAGATAAACAGATAAACAGATAAATAGATAAATAGATAAATAGATAAATAGATAAATAGATAAATAGATAAATAGATAAACAGATAAATAGATAAATAGATAAATCAATAAATAGATAAATGGATAAATAGATGAATAGATAAATAGATAAATGGATAAAGAGATTAAAAAAAATAGATAAATAGATAAATAGATAAATAGATAAATAGATAAATAAATAAATAGATAAATAGATAAATAGATAAATAGATAAATAGATAAATAGATAAATAGATAAATAGATGAATAGATAAATAGATAAATGGATAAATAGATAAATAAATAAATAGATAAATGGATAAATAGATAAATAGATAGATAGATAAATGGATAAAAAGATGAATAGATAAATAGATAAATGGATAAATAGATAAATAGATAAATAGATAAATAGATAAATAAATAAACAGATAAACAGATAAACAGATAAACAGATAAACAGATAAACAGATAAACAGATAAACAGATAAACAGATAAACAGATAAACAGATAAACAGATAAACAGATAAACAGATAAACAGATAAACAGATAAATAGATAAATAGATAAATAGATAAATAGATAAATAGATAAATAGATAAATGGATAAATAGATAAATAAATAAATAGATAAATAGATAAATAGATAAATAGATAAATAAATAAATAGATAAATAGATAAATAGATGAATAGATAAATAGATAAATAGATAAATGGATAAATAGATAAATAAATAAATAGATAAATAGATAAATAGATAAATAGATGAATAGATAAATAGATAAATGGATAAATAGATAAAAAAAAATAGATAAATAGATAAATAGATAAATAGATAAATAGATAAATAGATAAATAAATAAATAGATAAATAGATAAATAGATAAATAGATAAATAGATAAATAGATAAATAGATAAATAGATAAATAGATAAATAGATGAATAGATAAATAGATAAATGGATAAATAGATAAATAAAAAAATAGATAAATGGATAAATAGATAAATAGATAGATAGATAAATGGATAAAAAGATGAATAGATAAATAGATAAATGGATAAATAGATTAATAGATAAATAGATAAATAGATAAATAAATAAACAGATAAACAGATAAACAGATAAACAGATAAACAGATAAACAGATAAACACATAAACAGATAAACAGATAAACAGATAAATAGATAAACAGATAAATAGATAAATAGATAAATAGATAAAAAGATAAATAGATAAATAGATAAATAGATAATTAGATAAATAGATAAATAGATAAATAGATAAATAGATAAATGGATAAATAGATAAATAGATAAATAGATAAATAGATAAATAAATAAATAGATAAATAGATAAATAGATAAATAGATGAATAGATAAATAGATAAATAGATAAATGGATAAATAGATAAATAAATAAATAGATAAATAGATAAATAGATAAATAGATAAATAAATAAATAGATAAATAGATAAATAGATAAATAGATGAATAGATAATTAAATAAATGGATAAATAGATAAATAAATAAATAGATAAATGGATAAATAGATAAATAGATAAATAGATAGATAGATAAATGGATAAATAGATGAATAGATAAATAGATAAATGGATAAATAGATAAATAGATAAATAGATACATAGATAAATAGATAAATAGATAAATGGATAAATAGATAAATAGTTGAATAGTTGAATAGATAAATAAAAATAGATAGATAGAAGTGCACGTCATAATAGCAAGGGATAGATTCGGTATCACGCGTTGACGTCATTTACAATTTTCCAGAGTCTATATTCGTTAGATGTAACCCAGGCCTTTCAACTCCCCCCACCCCCCACCCGGTACAGACAAGCAAACTCACCCACGCGCGCAAACGCAATCAATCTCACTTCATTTCCCTCCCTGTCCCTTTAATGTGTTAACAAATCTTAACATTCGGCCCATTGTTAACATCCCACTGAGAGATTAACATTGCCCCCCTTTTCATCCCCCCCCCCTTTCCCACGCAAAGTTAATTTTTAATTAACACAGAGATAATCATAAACACGCGAGTGTGTATCTAGATGTGTCAAGTGTGTGTGTTTGTGTGTTGAATGTGTGGTTAGTAGTAGGGGGTGGGTGGGGTGAGTGTGAAAGGCAGGGGGTGTTGGGGTAGGAGAGAGGATTTTACCCCCTAGCAGACCTAATCCATCCGCTCACACCTCGGCGTAGACGATACAGGTGTTACAATTAGCAGCAACGGGTGATCTGTTTACACGTGCTGCCGCTGCACCTGTGAGTGAGAAGGGCGACCGGAGAGTTTTGTCCGGCTGCTGTTTGGTCGAATGAGCAGGGACTGGAACACGGTTTACAGGACCGGTGGAAGACAGGACCGTATCAAAGGCACTGCTGCCGAAGTTATAATGTTTCTATAAAAACCGGACAAGTTTTCCGGCTTTTTAGTCCGGGGGGGGGGAGCGCAACTATGTTCAGGGGTAAACCAAGGGGTGGGGGGGGGGGGGCACAATAAGGTTCTGTCAAGACCACCAAACTGCACGCCGATAGCGTGGGGCACCGTGTAACATAGGGTAGCCTATGGTTTTCGCAGCCCGGCTTTAAATCAAACTGCGGATTTCCCTTCGGGTCATTATCATGGTAGCTCGCCCGTATACCTGGAATAACGCCCGGTAGCACGAATCCCATTATATTCCCATACTGTAGGCGGTCTGTAGGTATGGGCATCCAGGCATCAGGGTGGGTTTTAAGGCGGGATTGATGCGCTCATTGCTTCCTCCCCACCGAGGCTCGGCGTATCTCGGCATGTGCAATGAACCGCGGACGCGCAGCAGGAACTGTCCCCCATGCGATCGCCAGCCGGTGTATTCGTAATGTAAACATATCGGCGGTTTACACACTTCGCCAGTCTTTGAGGCGCATGTCCACAGAAGTGGGGTACTGCTGCCAGCCATACCGAGACATTGGACGTGAAAAAAAGTGGGGAGCATTTCAGGATTGCAGTAATTTATACTTAATTTGGGGCACGACATTTGTTCACTTAATGATCAGATTCAAACGTAGAAAAACTTTTGAATGAGTCTTGGTACATATTGAAAAGGTTTACTTACACGCAGTCTTTAAAACTTTAAAACATTCTCGAAAAACTAGAACAAATCCAGAAAAGAGCTGCAAGGTTTCTTTCCAACGCCAATAGTTAAATCACTAAACTTAGAAACACTAGAGCACAGAAGGGCAAATAGAAAAGTATTAATACTCACTAGTAGGCCTACTGACCCTTGCAGTTTGTAAGTCAACTATTATTTTAAACCTTTTTCTCTGTTTATTTTAATAACACAATTAATTTAATTACCGTTGCAAGACAAAGGCCGAAAATTTCATTACCTAATTTTAATTAATGTCTAAAAATAATATTTAACTGTTAAGATATAATTATAGTTCCTACTTATTGACAAGTCTTAATGAGGCGTGACCTTTTCAAATGGAATAGATCATGAACTTCCGGTGACATTTACCGCCATATTCGTACATAAAAACATGTTTGTGCTGGTGTTTGACAATTGATTTCAACCTCGACGGCTAGGTTACAGGATAAGTTATGAGGAATCCGTTTTTAACATCAAAAAAGGGTAGGCCATAATTATTACTCAAAGGGTTAGTCGCGTTAAGTTAAATTGAGCTTTGTTTATAAAATAAATTAGTCAAGAGTTGCGTTTCTTGGTTATTAAAAAAAACATAATGCTTAGATTCATCAAAACAAAATTCTTTTTGCATCAAGCAATCATTTTAACATTATAAGTATGTGATTCTTCACGTATGACTTTCTCAATACATCGTGTTCTTTTGGAAATGAAATATTGTTTAACCACTTATAACTTTTCGTACAACCAGTAACGCAGCACACAGAAATGTTTCGAAGCAAATGATCGAATGAGACCGGAAATGTTTTACTTTTCGACCTTTTATGCATGTATATTCGTGATGACATTCAAATTCAAAACACAATAACATCAAATTATCGGAATATAAAATTTGTAAGTATACTAACTAAGTAGTTAATGTAATGTTTATAAATGTACATACACATTTTATTTATATAATTTTATGGCATTTTGATATATCTTTTATAATTAAATCATTTTGAAATTATTTATGGTAAATTAATGACTGTTTTTTAATAAAGGAAAAATAAAACATATTAGAAATATTAACACAAATAAAACGGGTTAATTATCTCCCATTAATTAAATTAAAATACTAGTAAATAGGTCTCTTATATTTATTAAAATAAAAAAAGGAAAGACATTTGTTTTATAATAAATTATATTTATGCTTAATTAAAGCGATGAGCATAAAATCTCTTTTGAATGTAATAAGTATGTATCAATTAAATCAATTGTTCTCTAATGCTCTTCGCTGTTTAAGGTCAGGTACATATTTAGTCAATTCTGGGTGAGCAAGTGTAAGTGACCTTTTCTTTGCTTAAACCAAACTGATCAAAGGGCTGGTGAAGCAGCGTTCACCCGTTTCTGTGGCCACAGCATACTAGGGGATGTGTGACCAGCATAATGCCCAGCCGCCGTTACTTTACCCCAACTAATGTCGGGTACCCATCAGAGCTGGGTAGACTCAGGGACACCCTCGAGTCCTGGGAAAATATCCTAGCCTCCACCAGGATTCGAACCCAGGATCTTCGGATCGCTAGTCGAACGCGCTGCCGCTCGGACACAAAACCCCATTCTTTTAACGTTGAAGAGGTTTAAATTTCCTTTTTAGTGTAAGTTGAATCAATGCCTCGCAGCTGAGAATAGCAGACGACTGATTTAGGCAGCTTCTTCCAGATTTTTTCCGCAAATCGGAACATTTCTATGCTCATTTTTTTAATGTTTAAAATTCAACTGGCAGCATTTGAAAATAGCCAACGACCTTTCCCTAAGTAAAAATCCAGATCTAAGAAGGTTGTAGTAAGATCAAGCCACTCAGGCTCGATGTGATATGAAAACATGAGTCCATGAATTGGATAGTCTTGCCTTTGTTTAGAAAACTTTGAGTGCTTTGGTGTACTTCTAAAAAAGCCCATCTGTCTGTTTTAATAAATGCCTTAAAATAGGTTAGTAGTTACTTTATAAAAAAAATGGATTTCAAAGGTAAAATTTGTCCGGTATCAATGTAAATCCATTCCAGTGGTCAGACAGTTCAAGTGCTGTTTGATCCTGTCCTAGTAAATGTAGCCTAAGCATGACGCACTAAAATGTGTCGCTATGCCATTCAGAAATTTCGGCTTCAACAGTCAGTTCTCTTCATTCAAAATGTGTTGTTGTTTTTTCATCAAGAAAAGACAAGAAAAAGAATCTATCCAATACTTTACCTCGTCTAAGCCAATGAAGACTGTGTGCAACGCAGCAGCCATTAAATATGCTGATGTACGTTTCTTTTGACTTGCAGTAACAAATCTCCATCTTGGAGACCTGTCGCGTGCCATTGTAAATCGTCAAGTCAGGCACGCGTGCCTTAGGTTGCCGACCCCTGATTTAAACCATAAATAAAAAAATGCAAGACAAGAGTCAGACCAAGGATGGGCGTAGAACTCAATTTGTTTTCTTTGTTAAATGAGTGACTGTATTACGTGCCAAAGTCTACCCCCTAGACAGAGCTAAGTTAACATAGTTATAAACTATCCTAAATAATAGAGTGACCAAAACTGCTGGTCTGTGATAATTGTATGATAAGACGGTTGAAACGGATTTATATTTGCAATTGGCGCCACAATTAGCCACAAATAGCTCATGGACTCACATTTGCTCACATCTACTATTGACCCAGTGCTGGAGTAGCCATTAAGCAACAACAACAAAAAAAAAAGCTCGTGGTTTTTAACAGAGAGCGGCAGTATGTAGAGGCTGACCGAAACCCAATTTTCGGTTTCTGCCGAATACAAAACCATAACGAAAGTTATAAATTGACTTTAGGCCGAAACCGAACGTTTCACTACACTTTCGACCGAAACTGAAAGATAAACCGAAATTTTTAAACAAAAGATTTTAAAAGACTGAGCATTTTGGGGTAGAAATATTAACTAGTTTATGGGTACTCTATTTAAGTAAACCATAGAACATGTAAGATACAGTTATATATACCTATATTAAAGAACATAGGCCAGACCTGACAAACTCCAACAGTCCCGCTTTCAAGTGCTAGAGATGCGACAGAGCAATGATAGGCCTCAACAGACACAGCCAATTCTGCAGGGCTGGCCAAATCACAGGAGCGCAAATCTAATCGTCTTTCGAGACTATGGAGCCAATGATGATGATACATATACTATTATTCAGAATTGAATGCTCTTTAATATTTAATAACTTAGAAGGCAATATAAACTTTATATAAGATTTTTGTATCTAAATATCATGTCATATCATATCATATCATATATATATATATATATATAAATCTCAAAAGGAATATGTGGCTGGCTGGCTGGCTGGCTGGCTGGCTGGCTGGCTGGCTGGCTGGCTGGCTGGCTGGCTGGCTGGCTGGCTGGCTGGCTGGCTGGCTGGCTGGCTGGCTGGCTGGCTGGCTGGCTGGCTGGCTGGCTGGCTGGGTATGTACATACCGCATAATCTTTTTAAATACTGGACATAAAAACGTGAAATTTGCTACAAATATTCTTTGCGTTACGGCGGTGAACACTGTCAAGGTTTAAAAAAAATTAAAATGACCGCAGTGGTCAGTTTGGTCAAAAAACGCGAAAAAAACACAACTTTTGATTCACATTGTCTTTGCCAGTACAACTTTTTATAGTTTTTCGTCACAAGGTTAGAAAAAAAAGGATGCGCTGAGATTATTTTTATGACGTCATCAATCTTTGCGCATGGATTTTATAGCAATGAAGGGACATTTTTCATTCATGTTTAAATTGACGTCATCAAACTATGTGCATGGATTTGTATCTCAACTCAATGACGGGAACAAATTTTCTTCATGTTTAAATTGTCTACGTGCCGTAAACAACATAAATTCTTTACACTACCAATACTGTAGTTGATTTTCTTAATCTATCACTACTTTAATACTTTACACTGTGAATACATGACTTAAAGCTAATTAATAATTTAAAACTTTACAAACATAGGACAAAGCAAATAGATATAGTATTTTTTTTTTCTGTTTCGGGAAGTAATACCGACGCCTTATTAAGCATATTTAAACGCAGTGGTCCTGGTTACACTCTATATTTAAGCTTATAATTATATGGCGTCATCAAATTTTGCGTATTTATGCGTTTAACAAGGGAACAAAATTTTGTTTTAATTTGCATCGTTATTTGTGGAATGCAATATTTAAATGGTATAAGTTACCGGAAAATAGTTTATCCCCGCTTAAGACTATTGTTTATAACTCCATGGGTTATTTTATCCAGTTCCGAGAACTGGGCACCTTTAGGCTTATCGCCTAGGTAACGGCCATTGTTTAAATTACCGGGCAATGTTTAAATTACCGGGCAATGTTTATAATACCGGGCAATGTTTATAATACCGGGCAATGTTTAAATTACCGGGCAATGTTTAAATAACCGGGCAATGTTTATAATACCGGGCAATGTTTATAATACCGGGCAATGTTTAAATTACCGGGCAATGATTACCGGGCAATGTTTAAATTACCGTGCAATGTTTATAATACCGGGCAATGTTTATAATACCGGGCAATGTTTAAATTACCGGGCAATGTTTAAATTACCGGGCAATGTTTAATTTGCCGGGCAATGTTCAAATTGCCGGAACTAAATTTTTAAAGTTTTAATTCGTGTCGTATACGTTTTATAAACATTATTTCATAAGGGTTTCATTTGTTATTGTTTTACATGTTGAATAGAAAATTTAATTCTAAGTTTGCTTCCAAAGCAACAATAAATAAATAAATAGCAAATAAACAAAAACAACACAACATAGGTCTGCGACTTAATGTTTGTCGTAAAAAAAATATATCAAACAATCATTAAAAAAAAAAAAGTACTGTCGAATGTTCTTAATCAATGAATAGAACAAAATATATTCATGTTTTAATTTGCGTCGTAATTTATAGCGGGCAATTTTGTAATTGTTATAATGGGTGATGAGTAATGATTTTAACGGGTAATTCATGTTGTAGCGGGCAAATAAAAAATTACCTCACGTTTAAATTCGTGTCGTAGGTCATGCGGGCAATCTCATTATAACTGCCTGAGTAGTTAGAGTGTATGTAAACATAACTTTTAGCCGGTTCGGAGGACCGGGCACATAACGGCTTGTATATATATAAATCTCAAAAGGAATATGTGGCTGGCTGGCTGGCTGGCTGGCTGGCTGGGTATGTACATACCGCATAATCTTTTTAAATACTGGACATAAAAACGTGAAATTTGCTACAAATATTCTTTGCGTTACGGCGGTGAACACTGTCAAGGTTTTAAAAAAATTTAAATGACCGCAGTGGTCAGTTTGGTCAAAAAACGCGAATAAAACGACATATTTTGGGTTCATGTTAAAATTGCCGTTCCAACTTTTTATAGTTTTTCGATCGATCGCGCTAAAAAAATTAAAAAAAGGATGGCGTTGAGATTTTTTTTAGGATGACGTCATCAAAGTTTGCGCAGAGATAGATAGCCGGCTTTTCGTTATGACGTCATCAAATTTTGCGTATTCATTTAAAATTAACTTTGCTTCAATGTTTGCTAATGTATTTTATGAATGAATAGAACAAAATATATTCACGTTTTAATTCGTGTCGTATACGAAAGATAAACTTTGTAGTTGTTGCGTTCAATCTCATTATAACTGCTTGAGTAGTAAGAGTGTATGTAAACATAACTTTTAGCTTTTTCAATTAGTTTGAAGCGGGCGTATACGCATTAAAATCTTTCTAGCGGGAAATATTTCACGTTTCAATTCGTTTCTAGCGGGAAATATTTCACGTTTCAGTTCGTTTCGGTTGTAGCGGGCGAACAAAATGTCATTCACATTTAAATTTGTGACGTATACATCGATAAACTTTTTAACGGGCAGGGTTTTATTAATTGCCGTATATATTAACTGTGTAGCGGGCAATCTCATTATAACTCCATGGGTAGATAAAGTGTATGTAAAAGATCATTATGCGATTACAGTGAACACAATTTTTTTTTTAAAGTTTCTTCTTTGTTTCTTATTGGTTTCATTTGTTATTGTTTTACATGTTGAATAGAAAAATTAATTCTAAGTTTGCTTCCAAAGCAACAATACAAAAATAAATAGCAAATAACAAAAACAACACAACATAGGTCTGCGACTTAATGTTTGTCGTAAAAAAATATATCAAACAATCATTTTTTTTTTATAAAAGTACTGTCGAATGTTCTTTATCAATGAATAGAACAAAATATATTCACGTTTTAATTTGCGTCGTAATTTATAGCGGGCAATTTTGTAATTGTTATAATGGGTGATGAGTAATGATTTTAACGGGTAATTCATGTTGTAGCGGGCAAATAAAAAATTACCTCACGTTTAAATTCGTGTCGTAGGTCATGCGGGCAATCTCATTATAACTGCCTGAGTAGTTAGAGTGTATGTAAACATAACTTTTAGCCGGTTCGGAGGACCGGGCACATAATCGGCTAGTTTTTTATAAAAATTAAAATTAGACAAAACACCACAAAAATGATAAATGCAATGAAAGAAAAAAAAAGGAGGTGACCTAGATGCATAATACAAAGCCATTTTATTAAGCCACACATCAATTTTCTACACTCTTTTGGGTGATTAAATAATCCGTTTATTATTAACTGCAATTTTCTACTTCATACAGATTAATTCGTAACAGTTCAACTAAATGAGATTATCAGTAAGCAGAGTAATAGATGTAGCGATTTTAACATTTGGCATTACGGTAGATATGCCCCCGTGATAGGAGACGAGTAGAGAGATAATTTGATTATCGGAATAGTTTTGGGGTTTGTGTGTTCAGGTATAGACAACAAGATGGTCATATCTACTTTTTGTGAGGGTCTGGATCTTCTTCATTGTCCATTTCTGTTACTTCGTTCGGTTTAAATGGCCTGGAAAGACAACATCCTGCTCATAGGTGGCCACGGGCCTTCCTCCACCGTGATTCACCATTACGCTGGGTGGAGGGGGGGGGTTGTTAGCTCACGTGACATCTCAGCGGCGCAGCCAAGAAGGTAAAAAGGGAAGAAAGAGAGAGAGAGAGAGAGAGATCCAAACGGAAGTTTATATCCTCCCCATCCCCGCACCTATCCTCATGTCCAGGCTGACCTTCCTGTTTCCCATTAGATTCGACGCACCAGAGATATGTTTGTGGAGACGGGTGGAAGAATGGGAGAGTGGGTTGGGGGATGGACAGACGTAACAGGGGTGGGTAGGAAATGACCAGTGACAGTATTGTCACACTCACCAATGACATCAAGGCACGGTATCTGGTCATTGCGTGGCGTGCACGTCCCACTGGACAGCGGCTGTGATTTGTGTTCGCGCGTGCGTCTGAAATTGTATATAAAAAAATGAAATCCTAGAAATAAATAAACTCTGTTTGTTTTGCTTGGTTTGAAAAGGGGCGGGGGAGAGAGAAGCTCCAGAGTAAATTTTCAACGGCATAAAAGACAAGAGCTACAAATATCTCTCTAACTCTCTCTATCTCTCTCTCTCACTGTCATTCTCTTTCTTTCGTTTCCAACTTCTCTTTCTATTTACTTATCTCCTTTATCACAGTCTTTCTCTATCACTGTCTCGTGTCTCTCTCTCCCTCACTGCTTCTCTTTGTCTATTCTTCATTCTTATGTCTCTCTTCTTGTCTCTCTCTCTCTCTTTTTCTTTCTTAATCTGTCTGTCTTTCTTTTTTCACCCTTTCTCTCTCTCTCTCTCTCTTTCTCTCTCTCTCTCTCTTTCTCTCTCTCCACCATACTTTTTTTCTCTTTCAATCTCGCTTGCCATCTTTTACGTCGCTATGCTTTCCTCTTCGATATCAAAGAAACTGCGATTTGCAATGGCACGCGGATCACTCCCAAAAGATACAATTCAATTCTATTCTACAAGAAATGGAGTGCTAACGCTGGATGACTTTTGGGCTGTTGGAGCGCTGAATGAATTAGAAATCCCAATTTGGCACACTAATATCAAAAGGTTGCCTACCCCTGAGTTAAAGAACGAATTTCGTGTTGAACTGCGCCGTTACCGTAAAGTGCGCCGGTTCCCAGCACTAAAGTTTGCCATCGTGGAATTGTGTTTCTTGGGTCCTGAAAGTTAGAATCTGACAAGATGGTAGTTGCAGACGTGAGCTGGTCTGGTAATTAACAGTTTCTGCGTTTTCTGGTGCTGAGACTCAAAGAGAAAATTTCACTGGCTCCAAATGTATTGCTTAAATATGTCATGATCGGCGGATCTAGGGATAATTTGTTAGTTTTTTGGCGGAAAAGCTATTGAAAACTGTTCATATCTGACATTGTTTTGGATGCAGCTCAGACAATAAAATTAAATAGCTTACATTAATCGTCTAACAGTTACTATTTTGTATCATGAATGCCCGGCGTCGCACGGGATAACAATTAATCTATATTTTTATTACAGAAAAGAAAATGACATCTAGATTTTACGTACTGAAAACATTTTAGGAAAGCTTTAAGTCCCGAAATTCGTTACACTCTTTAACAAAAGTAATATTAGTCTAATGGAATTTTTTTTTTAAAGTAGAAAAAAAAATGATATCAGCGGTGAATCGAATCCAGGTCATACGCATGGCACTAAGGGGCGCTAACCACTCAGCTGGGGAGGATACGTGGAGACTGCTAGATCGAAAAAGTAAAATAATATAAGGCAATGAGGTCACGTGTCTTCCAATTAACCAATGGGAATCGACACACACACATCCTAATTTATATATATATAGGGTCTACTTAGAGAGAGAGAGAGAGAGAGAGACATATATATATAGAGAGAGGGGGGAAATAGATAGATAGATAGATAGATAGATAGATAGATTGATTGATAGATTGATTGATAGATTGATTGATAGATTGATTGATAGATTGATTGATAGATTGATTGATAGATACAGAGATACAGAGATACAGAGATAGATAGATAGATAGATAGATAGATAGATAGATAGATAGA
Organism: Anisus vortex; assembly: GCA_949126835.1. Taxonomy (NCBI): domain Eukaryota; kingdom Metazoa; phylum Mollusca; class Gastropoda; family Planorbidae; genus Anisus; species Anisus vortex. The sequence goes on from OX421495.1 coordinate 3,142,725, forward strand.
TAGATAGATAGATAGATAGATAGATAGATAGATAGATAGATTGATAGATTGATTGATAGATAGATAGATAGATAGATAGATAGATAGATAGATAGATAGATAGATAGATAGATAGATAGATAGATAGATAGATAGATAGATAGATAGATAGATAGAAAGCGTATAGATATACCTTGTCTCTCTTCATCAAATATTTCAAAGCATATTTTCTAGGACGACGCGGTAGTCTACGGAACTATACAGTATCATTATTTTAGAAAAGTTAGCACACGTTAACCTTCTTGGTGACAACTTGAATATGACGTCATTTGAAGAAATTGTTTTGTTTAGTTATGAATGTCAACACAGTGTTTCCACGTTAAACGTATTTTGCTTTTGTTTGTATTTAAATTAGCAGAGAATGTTGTGAACCAGGAATGAACATCTTCAAACTGAACGCCCCCCTGAACCCCCCTGACCCCCCCCCCCCCCCACCACCATCCCATTCCACACAAAAGAACAATTTCAGCCCACCGGTCATCATCTGGCAGACATATTTCTGGGTGGGTGCTAGCCAAAACATCACACTATGTGAGTGTACACAGAGGAGTCACGGGACAGTATGTGTGGGTGCGGCCTGCGGGTGTGGTCAGTGTTCGAGAGTGTGTGTGTGTGTGTGTGGCTAATGTTGACTTTGATTACTGCAGTTTCTCACAGTGTAGCCAAAAAAGTTTCACACCTGCATGGGTTTTCTTTTTTTTTTTTGGAGGGCGGGGGGGGGGGGGTAGAGGGGGTAGGACCTGGATGCCGGGTCTGATCTTGTCGACACTTGAAACGTCACGTAACACTAACTCGACCGGGTTCCACCCCTAAATATTTTCAGCCCAGGGAAAGATTAAAGGAGGTTTAAAAAAAAAAAGAAGGAATGCACAAATACCAGAACTAACCAGATTCATAACGGGCTGGAATCGTATAAGGAATGGGGGATGATGTGGTGGGGGGGGGGGTCACCAACCCATATAACTGGTTGGTAATGTTAATAGAATATTGAACCGCCTGAACTCCAACCGGGACAACCAAAGAGTTTATTAACATAGGTCGGAAAATCTTAACATAAAAAAAAAATTTAAGGCTAGAACTTAACCCTTCCCGTACCGACCTACTTCTATCTATGCTGCCTTCAGTTCCGCTATATACGCGCCCGGGACTGTAAGGGTTAAGACCATGAATGCGTGTAGGGCGCATTAATCTTCGGTATAGAAAGAGCGGCTGTAACATAACGGATCACAGCAAAAAAAAAAAAACCAGCAGTTAAAGTCTTTTTAACCTAGATAAACCTAGAATTGCATATACAGTATTACAAAAAACAAACAAACCTAACCAACATAAGAAACGAAATCTTTGTTGTTTTTTTTAGACAGCTTTCTTTCTCTTTTTCCTAAACAAAAATCAACTAAAATGCCTCAAATTTTATACATAGAGTGGAAATAGGTTTAAAAATAACTACCACAAACTAATAAGCTTTATTGCGTTTTAAAATTTGCGCTTGGCGGTATCCATCTACCCATCAATCTATTTTTCTATCTTTCTACCTATCTATGTTATCATTTAACCATCTATATATCTACACATCTATGCCACCATCTTTCTAGCTAGCCATCTATACATCTATGCCACTATCTATCTATCTTTCCATCTGCATATCTATCAATCTATCAATCTATCTATCTATCTATCTATCTATCTATCTATCTGTCTGTCTATCTATCAATCTATCAATCTATCAATCTATCTATCTATCTATCTATCTATCAATCTATCAATCTATCTATCTATCTATCAATCTATCTATCAATCTATCAATATATCTATCTATCTATCTATCTATCTATCAATCTATCAATATATCTATCTATCTATCAATCTATCTATCTATCTATCAATCTATCTATCAATCTATCAATCTATCAATCTATCAATCTATCAATCTATCAATCTATCAATCTATCTATCTATCTATCTATCAATCTATCTATCTATCTATCAATCTATCTATCTATCAATCTATCAATCTATCAATCTATCAATCAATCAATCTATCAATCTATCAATCTATCAATCTATCAATCTATCAATCTATCAATCTATCTATCTATATTTTTACGTAGCAATATCCCACTTTCTATTTCTCTATCTTGTATCTATCTATGTATCTATATTATTTCTAGCCATCTAACCATACATGCAGATATTCATATAACCATCTACCTAGCTTTCATTAACCTTTAAAGCAACCCAAATACCTATTTGTGTCACAGTTATCTGACTATTGTCACTGTTACTATCTAACAGAAATATCACTTTGATCATCTTTCTATCTGTTGAGTACACAATAAGTCACAAGCCTTGTTGCAGCTAAGTTTCAACATCATTTTTTTTATATCTTCACTGGTCAACAATCCGGGGCCTCGTCACTTCAGACATATTTTGAACTGCAAACACAAGCCTTAGCAAACCCTGAACATTCTCCGCATTCAGTCAACAGTAAAAGCTTGTATAACCCCCCCCCCCCCCCGCCATTTCCCCCCAAACCACCAGTTTCCCCCCGCTTTTCCCCCACAAACACCAGCAGAGAAACCGGAACATGTGTGTTACGGCAGTGAACCAAACAGAGTCACGTACGTATATCCCTCGCCTTAACCCTCGGCCGTGCGGGCCACAATGCTGGGGGGGGCCCCGCCGGGTAGTCATGCTTCACACACCCAGCGTTCCTTTCATTCACTCCCTTGGCCATGGGGGCTCAATAGTTGCGCTGTCCTTAACTCCCTCGCGATGGGCTACTGTTGACTCTTTGCTTACGATCTCGAAATGCCATGGCTCTCCCCCCCCCCTCTTCCCCCTCCCGCTTTCTCTCTCTTTCTTTATTGAAAAATTGTTACGGGGGCCCGTAATAGTAGCGGGGTCAAGTTCCAGCGTCTTGGTCTTTTCGTGTCTTGGAGGCTTTGCTTATTGACTCTTCCCACTTCTTGTCTCCGATGTTTATCCAATCCACTTTTTTTAAAATTGACTATACAGCACAAGCGATTGTGCGAGTGTATAATATAATGCGTGCAGAGTGTGTGTGTGTGTATGTGTGTGTGGACTGGTAGCTAAGAGAGGTCAATAGATTGGGTTACTCTGAGACTACGGGTGTTTGCACTGTTCCAGCGGGCGAAGCTCACCGTTGGTGTAGATTTAAGGACTTAGTTTCTGGTGCAGTAACAAACACAACATGAAATTTTACTCTTTCCTAATAAAACAAAAAAAGTTTACAGAGTCTACATTTGGTCCCTATGGTTGAGATGGTATGCTAAACAACACGTGACTATGGTAGTAACAATATAACTCTTTGTACTCTGCTAGTGGCCGACCGAAACCACATTTTTAGTTTGCCGAAAACGGCACCATACCGAAAGTTATAAATTGGCTTTCAAAACCGAAACCGACAGATAAACCCAAATTTCCAAACAAAAGATTTTAAAATACTGCACATTAATTTTTTGACATTCTTTGGGGTGATTAAATAATCCGTTTATTACTAATTTAAATTTTCTACTTCACATAGATTAATTTGTAACAGTTTAACTAAATGAATGTATGAATGAGCAGAGTAATAGATGCAGCACTGGCATTGCAGTATGAATTTTGAAAGTTAAATAATATATTCGGTTGAAGACGAAAAATCAATATGTTTCGACCGAAACAAAAACTATACAGAAAGAGGCCAATTGCCAAATGTCGGCACCGAAAACGAAACCGAAACCGAATGTCGGTTGGCCTCTATACTCTACGCTTGGGCCCACGCTATTCTACTCTACTCTACTTTAATCTACTCTAATCTATTGCACTAATCTCTATTCTATTGTACTCTACTCTATTGTACTCCAATCCACTCTATTCTTTTTTCCTCTATTCTAATCTACCATAATCCACACTCCTCTCCTCTTCTTTCCTCTACTCTTTATATTATTATGCTTTATCTTCTATCAATTCTATTCTAGTCTACTATGCTCTACTCTATTCTACTCTACGCCACTCCAGTAGGTCTACTCTACTTCGCCCCACTATATTTGCACTAAGAAATAGTAGAAGAGGACTTTCAACGCCCAAGTTTATCATGATCATTTTTTGTTAGGCGCATACATATGTATAAAACCATTAAAGGTATTACTGAAAACACAAGGGAAGATAATTAGTGGAGTTTCAGTTAAACTTAAGTACAACACAAGGGAAGATAATTAGTGGAGTTTCAGTTAAACTTAAGTACAACACAAGGGAAGATAATTAGTGGAGTTTCAGTTAAACTTAAGTACAACACAAGGGAAGATAATTAGTGGAGTTTCAGTTAAACTTAAGTACAACACAAGGAAGATAATTAGTGGAGTTTCAGTTAAACTTAAGTACAACACAAGGGAAGATAATTAGTGGAGTTTCAGTTAAACTTAAGTACAACACAAGGGAAGATAATTAGTGGAGTTTCAGTTAAACTTAACTACAACACAAGGGAAGATAATTAGTGGAGTTTCAGTTAAACTTAAGTACAACACAAGGGAAGATAATTAGTGGAGTTTCAGTTAAACTTAAGTACAACACAAGGGAAGATAATTAGTGGAGTTTCAGTTAAACTTAAGTACAACACAAGGGAAGATAATTAGTGGAGTTTCAGTTAAACTTAACTACAACACAAGGGAAGATAATTAGTGGAGTTTCAGTTAAACTTAAGTACAACACAAGGGAAGATAATTAGTGGAGTTTCAGTTAAACTTAAGTACAACACAAGGGAAAATAATTAGTGGAGTTTCAGTTAAACTTAAGTACAACACAAGGAAGATAATTAGTGGAGTTTCAGTTAAACTTAAGTACAACACAAGGGAAGATAATTAGTGGAGTTTCAGTTAAACTTAAGTACAACACATGGGAAGATAATTAGTGGAGTTTCAGTTAAACTTAAGTACAACACAAGGGAAGATAATTAGTGGAGTTTCAGTTAAACTTAAGTACAACACAAGGAAGATAATTAGTGGAGTTTCAGTTAAACTTAAGTACAACATCGCAGATAAAAAAAAAAAAAAAGAGTTGGACAAGTGCTTGAAATCTTTCATAATCTCTATTTTGTTCTGGTTTTTAGCGTTCATACAATGACAAGATCCGAAGGCCTGGCGAAAACCACAATGAAGGGCACAAGTGCAGGGTGGAAGAAAGAGAGGCAGACAGAAGAGACGATGGGAGGATGACATCAAGGAGTGGACCGGCTTTTATACCCAAGAAATTGATAGGTGGCGCATGTTGACCTTTATGCTGTTTGGCAAATTGAAGGAATTAAACAAACAATTCTTTTGGCACACGATTATCAAATGGTTGCCGAACCCTTGTTCTAAATGAGAAAAAGTTTCTTCCAACAGCTGCATTGCAGTACAAGACATTACAACAGCAGTAATAGTAGACTACACCAGGTGATGACTATCTCTGGTATAACTGATTGCTACGCACGTTGTTATGTTTATCGGAAGACAAATATTTATTTTTAAAAAATTGCTTTTGACAACTGCATAAACTGCAGAGCAAAATCACATCCAACGAAATCTCTCCACGGGTCTGGTCATATATTTCTATGTTGATGGATTAAGCTATAACCCCCCCCCCCCTCCCTTTTTCGAAATACACACATTCAGAACTATTTCAACGAAATGAGGGGAAGGAAAGGGGGGGGGGTGGCAAACACATCTATAAGGTTTCATCGGAATGACTACAATAGCGCCCATTCATCTTGAACAAAGGGCGGTAAGCGAGATCTTCCGTGCCAATCAGTAATGACTCAACTTTAGACTCTCTCCCCCTTGCACCCCCTTCCCTCCCATCCCTCCATCCCTTCCCCTTTTTTTTTTTACTTTGACACCTGTGTGAAAGGGAAACCACTCGGTCGCTCCTGCGTTGTGTCCCCTTATTGTTTCGCATCGCTTATAAATAATATGGCGAACTGTATTTCCTGCCTCACTTCGCCCCGTCATTTCGGACAATAAATTACATACATATAAAATAAAACGAAGATTGAGATCTTCCCAGGAAGTCACTAATCACAATAAACCAAGAAAATGGATGAGACAGTATTATTTAAGCCCTTTAAAAAAATATATAATGGACACTCTAACCCTTATCGACATGTTGCGTAAGCTTTTTGTAAAGGGTCATAAAACATGAAAATAATGAAAGGATAAATTGTAGAAAAAAAAAATAACCCACTACATTTAAAATGGTTTCGCTGGGTTACGTGATTAATCAAAACAGACAAACCTTTAGCAATTCATAAATATTGTATGTTCTATGATGAATGACATTGTTTGTAACAAGATAGAATCAGATAGATAGTTTACTTCTGTAGGAGACCACTGATGGAGGAGGCATAAAGGTGGTTTTGTTGTTGTTTTTGTGGGCCGCATACGTGCATGATCTAAGGGCCCACAGATGTTCAAAATGATTTATGTCTATTTTTATTTTGGTCTTTGAAAGATTTGTTTTGCATTTTTCTTTATGAGCCGAATGCTGGTGTTGTTTTTTAAAGTTCGAACGTTGTGCGGGAAGTGTGCCAACGCCGTATACAAGATTATATACGGAAAACGTCAGAACCTTGTCTTTCGGAAACTGCTCAGGAAATGCGGGTGATTGCATACAAAACAAAATGTCTGCCATAGGTTGTAAATAGTTGTTGTTGTTTTAAAACTCATTTGTAGCTCAATTAAACTTGCCAACACGAGTCCAATAGGGCTAAAAACAAAAGAACTGCAGTAAGGTCTCCCTTTCAAAAAATGCTAAGACATACAAGATGTGTGGCCAACACAATTCCCTTTACCAGCTAATGTCAGGTAAAGGGGCTTGGTGGTCGAGCGGCAGCGCGTTCGGTAGGCGGACCGAAGGTTCTGGTTAATGCTAGGATTTTTCCCGGGACCCGAGGGTGTCCCTGACTCTACCCAGCTCTGATGGGTACATGACATTCGTTGGGGTAAAGTAAAGGTGGCTGGGCATTGTGCTGGCCACACATTCCCTTGTAATTCCGTGGCCACAGAAACTCGTGAACGCTGTTTTACCTGCTCCCATGGGATCATTTGGGTCTGACTGGTTACTTTACTTACTTTTGCTTTATATTGTAAGAAAGAACTATTCTATGTGGTTGGGGCGCTGGGCCTGATATTACCTGCACCTCCCTGCAGTGGACACCCTCTGTGTAATTGCCACTCCCTCCGAAAACTAAGTGTCACCTCCCATGACGCCAGTGAAAAATGTAAGACGCCTCGGAATCTCCAGTTAAAAAAAAAGAGACGGGGTATGGTGGGAATGCCCTTTTTTAATCGAAGAGTTACCCTGTGACCCAAGTCCTGAAAGCGCCCCCTATTTCGAGTAAACACAACTTTGTAGAAACACAAGAGGATAAATCCTGGTGGTGCTCATATACTCGTATCTTATCTTGTATATTACAGACGCTCCCTCTATAAAGAAGATTATTGCGTTCCGAGTCTATTCTAGCATCTCTATTATTTTTTTTTAATGATGTTAAGTTACTGGTTTTCCTGGTTTGTTCAGGCAACCCATTCCATTCCAGAATGCCACTCGGGAAGAAAAAAGTACTTATATGCATTAGTTCTTGCATAAGGGATAAGGTAAGTGTTTTTGTCTTTATGTTTATCTGAGCATTGCAACAGGTTGTTATTGGGTTGTATTTCTAAATTAGATTTTAATGCCTTGCTGCCTTATGTTTTATTACTACTTTAATTTTTGCTCTTCTGTCCTCTAGTGTTTCTACTATAACACATAGACTATAGTCCCCAACCTCGTTTTAAATTCATTTTATCTTTACATCCTATGCCAACGAACAATTTTTTTAAAAAGTAAATTACGTTCGCACCCCCTTTCTTATCCCTCTATTCTCATTACAGCTCCCTGCAGCCCGCCACGCCCTTTCGTAAGATACAAAACTGCCCCCCCCCCCCCCCTCCATGTGCACCACCAGGCGAGGTGATCTACGCTAATGGTCGTAATGTTTGTTGGCAGGGACAATATCCCCTCACGAGACGTTCAAGATCTAATTTCGGAGTTGCCCAACTTTCAGTGTATCTTACAGCGGAAGCCAAAGTGGCGTACCTGTAGTTTCCACCCACCCCCCCTCATCACTCTCCACTCCCTGCCCCCCCCCCCCTTCTCTCTAGACGCAAGCTGATTCTTCAGGGCCTGTGAACAATGAAGATTTCTGTTGAAGCTAGAGACCCTCCCCCACTATATTAATCACCTCCTCCTCTCCCCGGCATTCAGAGCTCAACTGGCAGCGCCTGAAGTTAATTTAGAGAAATGTGAACTACCTTCGGGCCGCACACACACACACATATAGATAGATAGTTAGATATATATTTAGAAAGATAGATAGATAGATAGATAGATAGATAGATAGATAGATAGATAGATAGATAGATAGATAAACTGATAGATAGAAAGCGTACTTACACACTGTTGCATCAATTCGCATAATTAGCTTAACCACACACATAGGTCCTGCACAGAGTAGTGTAAGAGGATCCTAAATGATGGTGGTGATGTTTTTTTAGACAAAGATTGGTGGAATGGTGGGTGGGCTTTATCCTCGATTGTCTTGACATGACGAGAAAAAAAGCGACATCTCTGCATGAGCTAGAAGACAGTTGTGTAAAGTGAATCTGGCTGTATTGTCTGATCTAGAAGACAGTTGTGTACAAGGAATCTGTCTGTATTGTCTGAGCTAGAAGACAGTTGTGTAAAGTGAATCTGGCTGTATTGGCTGAGCTAGAAGACAGTTGTGTAAAGTGAATCTGGCTGTATTGTCTCGGCTAGAACACACCTCTTTTGCCATCAAACGAAAAGAGGGTAAGCCTAAATGATGACCTGTTTTGACCTTTCGCGCCAAAGAGAACATCCAATGTAACAATCACAATGTTCTGCTTCTACACAATCGTCCAATCATCTCTTGTCGACCCTCTTGGTGTCAATTTCTTTTGTCTTCTGCTCACCGTATGGCTTGTTTACAAATGCAGAGATTCCATTGGCTGTATTGTTACTGGTCTTAACCCTCCCGACATGCAATTGAGAACGAGGACGATGATTGGTATACCTAAGTACATCTCGCAGACGATTCTTGAAATTGTTTCCATAATTCTTAAATACTGATTCAATATTATTATGATTTTTCACCTTCAGATCAATAACCTTAAGAAAGTGTTGTTGTTGTTATTTAATTCGACTGTATATTTTGTTATCTAGTTACATATCTCTTTTGAATCCCATTGACTAAACTCATTTTCCAAATCAATGTATGTGGTAGGCCTAATTATATTTTTCAGACCAAGGCGATCTTTAGGAAAGATGAAAGAAAGTTCACAAGTCTGTATGTCAGCTGCTTTCAAATGATTATTGGTAATTGTTTATACATTCTTACATATATGCTTTATGAGACTGGCTGGTCATGCTGTTGATTCACCGGACTGTCAAGAAAACGGCACGGGTTCCAGCCCCTGCCGCCGTCACAAGCCCTGCCGCCCTACAGGAGTTATGAGCATAGTGGACGTAATAAGCTTCTATCTAGAATTCTAGTAGAATCTAGAAGGAACGTCTGCAAGCTTTATAAGTCAAATAAGTATCCTAATTGAGTCAGCTGAGTAAATTTATACGACTAAATGGTATATATTCTTTAGTCAAATAGTATGTGTAATGAACTTTGAGCATTAACCCTTCCCGTACCGACCTACTTCTATCTTTGCTGCCTTCAGTTCCGCTATATACGCGCCCGGGACTGTAAGGGTTAACAGAAAAACACACAGCTAGTATCTACGAAGGCCGAGCGGGAGCGCGTTCGACTGGCGTACTGAAGGTCCTGGGTTCGAAGGCTAGGATATTTTTTTCCGGGCCTGGAGAGTGTCCCTGAGTCCACCCAACTCTGATGGGGGTATCTGATCGTAGTTGGCGTAGAGTAAAGGCGGCTGTACATTGTGCTGACCACACAATCCCCTAGTATGAGGTGGCCACAGAAACGGGTGAACGCTGCTGCATCGTCCCTATGGATCAGTTTGATCCGACGGAATACTTTTTTTTAACTTTAGTATCTACTGAAGAGTGAAGTACTATGCAGGTCAATGAGACTTGTCGAGCCTATCACCGGAACTCAATGATAGTCTCGTGTCAATTTTTGCATTAATTTTTCTTTCCTGTTAATGGAGGGGGGGGGGAGGTAAAGTTGAAAGTCTAAACAAAACATCGTTAATGTTTATTTATTATTATTACTGGTATTTTTTGTATTTATGATTATCTTTCCCTGTGGCAACAAGGGGACATAACCTATTGAGTCAGGATAGAGGGGGGGGGGGGGGGGGGGGAGACAATCAGTACATACAAGTATAGTTGTAGAGGTAGGGACAGGATGGCGGGATGTTAAACAAAATAATAGGGTTGGTGGGGGGGGGGGGAGGGGGAGGATTTGAAGAGGTACAAAACTGCCAATTATTACTTTGACTTTTGAAAAGCTACAAGCTTCTTCGCATCTCCCCTCCCCCCCCCCCCCATCCAAGTTTTTAGAATCCCGCCCCAAGTATAGGCTGCCCCCCCCCCCTTTTTCCTCTCCCAACCTCTTCGTTCTTGACTCATCTTGAAACACTGGAATGCAGCTCTCCCTCCATCCCGCCCCCCTTTATTCTTGCGCCCTGGCGCCCCCCCCCCCCCAATTCTGAAGTTTCCCCCATCGTGTTCAAGGTATTGTTCATTAAGAGCCTACATTTGTTTGGCAACGTTAAAAACACACACAAAATAAAACAAGAACTTTAAAAAAAATCCTTAACTGTTTGCGTTGTCTTCTCCAAACGATTTTATCCACGCCCCACAGCGGGGGCAGGTGGGTAGAGATAGGCTCATTCCCTCCCTTTCCTCCCTACGTCTCTCTCAATCGCCCCCCTTCCCCTTACGCCGCGAACACAAACAAGAAGGAAATACTATGCAAGGGTTACATGAATATATTGTTAACGAAACTGAATATTTCGATTCAATACATTATACGTATTATAAAGGCCAGTGGTCGGCAACCTAAGGCACGCGTGTCAGACCTGGCACGAAGAGCAATTTTTCAATGGGCACGCGAGAGACATCCAAGAAGGAGATTTTTTTAAATGCAAGTCAAAACAATGTGGGTCAGAATAATTCATGACTGCTGCTTGACAACCGACTTGAAAATAACTCTGGACGTTGAGTGTTAAGGTTTTGGAAAGTCTGTGTGCAAAGATCTCATTATTGTATCCTGTGATAGAATCTTTTGTTAAGATAATCAATATTATAGTATTTTCCTTTTATTGATTTACATGCAATCCAAGTCTCTTCGACAAGAAAGTGATACTGAATATATAAAGATCTGCTGTTGCACACGGTGTTCGTTGGCTTAGACGAGGTTAAGTCTTAAATATATTCGATTCGTGTCTGGATGCATTTAAGGATAGATCTAACCTTGATTTAAAAAAAACAACAGTTTCCGACCGATTTCCTTGAGTTTTACTTGCATTTACAAGGAAGGGGTCGAATAGCATTTCAAGTGTTAGACCGCTTGAATGTATATACGATGAAACTGGGCATATCTTGTCGTGAAATAAAATCTCAAAACATTTAACTGTTTCCTTAATTTAAGGCAAATTAAGATATATATAGATGAGCCTTTTTTTTTTAGAAGTACATCGAAGCACTCAAAGAATACTTTTCTAAACAAAGGCAAGACTGTCAAATTCATGTACTCATGTTTTCATACTACAACAAGCCTGGCTGGCTTAATCTTACTACAATCTACTTGTAATCTGGATCTTTTTTTTTTTAGTGGAGAGATATTGGCAATATTTTAAATCTTACACATCCGAAAATGAGCATCAACATGTGCCAATTAGCGTTAAAAAATCTGGAAGGAAGCTACTTAGGAACGTCATCTGCTATTCTCAACTGCCGGGCATTCGCTCAAATTTCATTTTTGGTTAACTCACACCTGTGAACATATTTTATCATAGAGGAAAGCTGTTTCAAGCAAAACATGGTGTTCACATACTTGATGGTGTTCACATACTTGATGGTGTTCACATACTTGATGGTGTTCACATACTTGATGGTGTTCACATACTTGATGGTGTTCACATACTTGATGGTGTTCACATACTTGACCACTCAGAAGTGTGAAGTGACTAAATATGTAACTGATATTGAACAATTAATTATTAGCTTAGAGCATTCAAGGACAAGACGCTCACTAAATGATAAAGTCTAATTAAAATTAAAAAGAGTTTTTATGCTTACCTTCTTTAATCAAGCATAGTCTAGATATGGTTAATCCTAAAACAATTTTTTAAATTATTGTAATAAATATAAGAGGCTTATTTACTAGCATTATATTATGTAATTATTTTAATTATTAATGTTTAAAAATAAACCCTTAAATTCACTTGAACAATTAATGCAGGAAATGTTCGATTTAAAACGTTAAGAAATAATAATTAATAAGTAATATTTGCTATATTATAAAATATAACGGCATCTAGAATCAAATTTGAAGACTTTTAATTTAATTAAAGGGAGATATTTCAGCTAGTTTTATTTGCGTTAGCCTAATATTTGTAATTTTTCTTTTTTTTTTTTCATACAAAATTAATGGCTTACAAATTAGGTATAACTATAAAATGATAAATTCATAAAAGATAGTTGAAAATTGTGTAAACTCTAAGTATAATATGAGTACAAAATGTATATGCACATTTTTAAACATTACAATAACTACCCAATTTGTATAATTACTACGTATCAAATCCGCTTCACTACAGTGGATTGTTAAGAACATTGTGGGTTTCTCAAAATATTATGAGTCATTCGCGTTTAGGTCGAGATCAAAATCAAATTTTAAGGAAATTTTTAAGCAGGTACTAGAATTCTATCTTGACAACTTAATATAACATTTTTAGACACTAAACATTGATGTTGAAATTCGGTAATGATATTTTGCATTTGCCATAAATGCGAAAAAACAAAAGATGATAGGCCTACATATGTCATAATGTCATAAACGCGTTAATTTTCGACGAAATTTAAAACGCTTTAATATATTTCTCTATTAGGCTCCTTTTCTTTTGGCCTAGGAATTATTACGGCGCTAACTAAATAGTCTTATAAAAATAAAAACAAAAGTATAGTAGATCAGGTTAACTTTCAAGCTGTCGGTACGCTCGATGATTTATAAACTGTAGATTTGTCACACTGTTAGCAAAAGGTTGCCGACCCCTGGGCGATGAGATAAAAATTAAATATGTTTCAAAGGTTAATGTAACCTCTGGTGGGTACTTTAAATGTCGACTGATAAGAGTTGTAAAACAAAGGAAGGAGTTTGATAAATCAGAGTAAATTGGTCACTGTAGCCACCAAAATCCACGTGGTGGGCCGCGTGTTTGATACCGCTGAATTAGTTTATTTTGTGCTTTTTGTAACCCTCGAAAACAGAAAGAGATAAAAAAAAACGGGATACGATTTGTACAATGCCCAGTAAAGACGAAAAAAAGATAAGAAAAAAAGCTGAGATGACGAGATAAAAACGACGAGAACGAGAAAAAGACGAGATATGGAAACGATGAGAACGAGAAAAAGACGAGATATGGAAACGATGAAAACGAGAAAAAAACGAGATATGGAAACGATGAGAACGAGAAAAAGACGAGCTATGGAAACGATGAGAACGAGAAAAAAGACGAGATATGGAAACGATGAGAACGAGAAAAAGACGAGATATGGAAACGATGAGAACGAGAAAAAGACGAGATATGGAAACGATTAGAACGAGAAAAAGACGAGCTACGGAAACGATGAGAACGAGAAAAAGACGAGATATGGAAACGATGAGAACGAGAAAAAGACGATATATGGAAACGATGAGAACGAGAAAAAGACGAGATATGGAAACGATTAGAACGAGAAAAAAGACGAGCTATGGAAACGATGAGAACGAGAAAAAGACGAGATATGGAAACGATGAGAACGAGAAAAAGACGAGATATAGAAACGATGAGAACGAGAAAAAGACGAGATATGGAAATGATGAGAACGAGAAAAAGACGAGATATGGAAACGACGAGAACGAGAAAAAGACGAGCTATGGAAACGATGAAAACGAGAAAAAAACGAGATATGGAAACGATGAGAACGAGAAAAAGACGAGCTATGGAAACGATGAGAACGAGAAAAAAGACGAGATATGGAAACGATGAGAACGAGAAAAAGACGAGATATGGAAACGATGAGAACGAGAAAAAGACGAGATATGGAAACGATTAGAACGAGAAAAAGACGAGCTACGGAAACGATGAGAACGAGAAAAAGACGAGATATGGAAACGATGAGAACGAGAAAAAGACGATATATGGAAACGATGAGAACGAGAAAAAGACGAGATATGGAAACGATTAGAACGAGAAAAAAGACGAGCTATGGAAACGATGAGAACGAGAAAAAGACGAGATATGGAAACGATGAGAACGAGAAAAAGACGAGATATAGAAACGATGAGAACGAGAAAAAGACGAGATATGGAAATGATGAGAACGAGAAAAATACGAGATATGGAAACGACGAGAACGAGAAAAAGACGAGCTATGGAAACGATGAAAACGAGAAAAAAGACGAGATATGGAAACGATGAGAACGAGAAAAAGTCGAGATATGGAAACGATGAGAACGAGAAAAAGACGAGATATGGAAACGATAAGAACGAGAAAAGGACGAGATAAGGATTAGTTAATGTAAAAGTTAAAGGATGAGATACGGGAGATATAAGAATAACTGGATAATGTGAAATTAAAACGAGACTATTTCGGGATAATGCGAGATAAGGACGAGATTAGGACGAAATAAAGACGAGAAAAGGTTGAATAATGGACGTCTTAGATTATAAATTATATATAACCGCTTTCTTTGAAAACTGAAGGATACGCCCATTGCCAAGTCGGATTCCTTGTCATTTTATTTGTTAGTTTCTTGACGGCCTTCTTCGGCAATAAGAATATGGATATAGACACAGATAGGCTACACCACCAAGCGCAAAGAAACATCCAGGGAGACCATTCATTCTTGTCAGCAGAATTCCTAAAATAAGTACTTCGGGGCCTCTGGTTACAATCCGGTTACACAAGGGCGCGACACGCCCTACACCCCCCCCCCCCCAATCATCCGCGCATGCAATAGTTTGGAATTGCCATTACATTAACCACGCGCTGCCACCATTTTATTCTATCTATCACCTTCACCCCCCCCCACCCCACCTCACCTGATAAACAGCTTTATAGAGTACCAATGGCTCTGCAAGCCTGGTTGAAAGAAGTCGATTTATTAGTGATTGTTTACAGCAAGCTATTGATGAGCGATACGAGTATACGATTGATAGTGTCTCTCTGTGGCATGATATTATAGCATAAGAAATGTAATGAACACTGAACGCTCTGGTGTCTTGCATGTCACATTTTATGCAGACATTTTGTTAATGAACATTTATTATTATTTTTAAGTTATTTATATATATATGTGTGTGTGTGTGTGTTTGTATGTGTATGTGTGTGTGTTATAATGTTTGCGCATGCGCGGCCTCCGATTAGCACTCGTCTTCCGGTGTAAATAAATAAAACAAGCAAGCCCTTTGTCGCGTATAACTTGCTGAAAATTCAAGAATTGCACAATTGTTACCGGGCATTATAGTTATAGTCTCTAATACACATTACTAGGTTTCAAGCGTGTAGCGTCCGTTAATATATGCAGTACCATGCGATAGAGTTTACAAAACTTTATATTTATTTACACCGGAAGACTTGAGTACAAATCGGAGGCCACGCATGCGCAAACTAACTATTCAGCTCTAGAAATAGAGCAAGCGGTCCATCTTATTATAGTCTTTGATTAGAATTAAATAATTTGTATGCTTTGTTACGTCTCGTAAACCTTATTTCTCGAAATGTTTCTAAGTTTAGCTAGCGATTTTTTTTTAATGCATTATAGATAAATCAGAAAAATTAAATTGAAACGTTGGTTGCTAATAGGTGAAAATTCTAAATTCAACAATAAAACATAAAGTAAGAAGTAAAATATCCCGTCTGACCAAATTGATCCATAGGGCCAGTGAAGCAGCGTCCACCAGTTTCTGTGACCACGGCATACTATGGCTATGGGATCGTTCGGCCAGTACAATGCCCACTCGCCTTTACTTTACCTGAACAAAATAGTTCTACCCCATCAGACCTGGGTAGACTCAGTGACACCCTCCAGACCAGAGAACATCTCCTAGCCATCACCAGTATTGGAACCCAAGACCTTCGGTACGTAAGCCGAACGCGCTGCCGCTCGACCAACCTGCCCCTCAATAAAAACAAAAAAAAATGGCGAACACAAACATAATCAAAGTTGTTAATTTGAAACGAAACTGGTGATAGAAACATGCGATCAATTATTTGTATTGCATCGATTCAATGAACAAAATGACGCTAGACTACTAGACTATTATCATGAGTTGTTTTTTAACCATTAGGGACTACGATTACTGTGGTTTTCAATGTAATCATGATTGTTTCTGTGTGTGTGCGGAGACAACACAATCAATGATTGAAACCCGTTTCATCTTCTTTTAACCACTCGTCGTCTAGTAGATTGTTCAATCATCTACATCCATTCATCTATTTAGACTTGACCGAGGCGAGGAGGGAGGAAGAGAGGGCGGACGGGCTAGAAAATAAGTGACGGGGACAGTGCTTGCTCACTCAAAGAAGTGTTGGAAATGGGGGGGGGGGAGCACACAATTAATATCAATAAGGGGGGAGAGGGGCTGGTCGCGCGGCCAGAAGTGTAATTGACAGCTCGGTTGCGTTACCTTTCACTGCTGGTCAGGCCCGCTAAATGAGGCGCTCGCGTGTTTTTCTACCCCTCTTCTTTTTTTTTTCTTTCTCTCTCTCTCTCGTCTGCAAGGGGATTGGAGGCAGTCGCTTATATCGCTCAGCGCGACTTGCCTCATCGTTGATTGGCTGTGTTCCATGTAGCCCCGCCCATCAGACGGTTAAATGACGTGCCAGTCGTAGCTGAGAAGGCTTTAGGATCAAATCGGATCTCTCTCCCTAGCCCCCCTCTCCTCCATCCCGGCCCTAAACCTCGCCAACCCTTTCTCATTTGGCCCCCTTCTCTCTTTATCCGACGACCACAAGAAGAGGGAAGGCTCTGAATTGATTTTGATATTCATCTATTTAAAGAGGCACGCACTTATGATCCGCCATTCATGTGTTTAGCGTTCCAGCCGGTTGTGAAATCTGTATTAACGGAAGATATTTCAAGTCAAACTTTGGATACTTGCTTTCGATAGGCCTATATATATAGAGAGAGAGACAACAACGTGTGATGGATATTATGTGTTATCCGTAGTTTCTTGGTTGAAGACGCAACCAAAAATATTCAACCGACTGTGTTGATAAAACTTCAGTTCTTTTCTGTGTGCCTTTTTTTAAAAAAAACAAGTCAATTTAAAACTGTTCAAATTGGTTTCGATTTTCTGATGGTTGTAGAAAGTGTTATATTTTTAAACTATTTGACTATGGTATGTTTTATTTGCATACCAGTATTAGCGAAAGAATTGAATAAACCCAAAGTATTATAACGAACATAATTCTGTGAGGAGAATGTTACAGGATACCAGGAACGACGTCGGTGGAAAGCAGCGTTCCGGAAACCCGTTCAGCATCAGCCGTGTCCTTGCGGACGATTTCGGAAAGAACTTCAAAAACGGATTACCGGTGTCTGGTCTCCGGCTCGGACATGACGGCAGGCAGGGCCTGGCGCTATCGCCGCACCAGCTCCCGGGTGGCTACGGGAACGGAGCCCAAAACAATCTCGCCTTCACGGCTGACGGAGCCGTTGTCGGGTTCGGAGTGTGTCATTCTCCGTCCCTGACGTCGGCCATGTATTCTCCAGAACTTTTCCGACCCGGACAGAATCACAGATCCCACGAGCGAGCTCCGTCGTCTTGTTCGGAAAACTCCAAAGAACCGGACGGCGGCTCACCCCGCCACGATTCGGACTACTCCAGAGACGAGAGGGATAACAAATTCCCGCTGTCGGAGTCGGAGATGGTCTCGTCCGGGTTCCACCTGCACCGCTTCAAAAGCTCGCCCGCCACCAGCGCGGCCGAGTCTCCGGAACGGCAATACAGCAGCTCCCCGGCCTCCTGCGACGGCTCCGTCTTTGACAAGGAGGACCAGAACAACAACACCGACGTCGACGTGGATGACGACGCCAACGAGGCGATAGAAGACTTCGCCGACGACGAGGAAAGGGCCGAGACTCGAACCCCGGACAAACAGAAAGACCCCGAGAAGAAAGAAGACGGAGACGAGGCCAAGCCGGACAAAGAGGGCAAAACTGAGGAGGAGAAGAAGAACGAGAAGCCCCCGTTCAGCTACAACGCCCTGATCATGATGGCCATAAGGAGTAGCCCTGAGAAGCGGATGACCCTGAGCCAGATCTACGAGTTCATCACCAAAAACTTTCCCTATTACAGAGACAACAAACAAGGTTGGCAAAACTCTATACGACACAATCTGAGTCTAAACAAATGTTTTCTAAAGGTACGTAGGCTACGTCGTTTAGTTTAGAGAAGTAACCCCATTTTAACACTGTATTACCATTATGTTAGTACTTTATTACTCGCTCAAAATGCCTAGAATAGCACTGGTGATTCATTGTATAGAGTATAGACAGAGAGCTAATTTAATGGTTAACTTTACAATGCAAATTATCAACAACATTAATAGAAATTTATTAAGCTTAAGATAATGATTTTCTGAGATAAAAAGCAAAAAAAAAAAAGTTTTAAGAATTAACCATGCTCATATCATAAAAAAAAAAAATTAAGGTATGATATAAATATTTATAAGTCATAATTGTCAATTATAACACTGTAATGAAGTTACAGTTATAATTATGATTTCTCTAGTGAGGCTCTACGTGTTATCACTAATGACCTGCTCAGTGCGCTCTTGTCCGAAAGTTATGGGGAATTCTCATACACCGGTATACAAAGTGTCGCTTTAAACTCGGCGCCATCTTTCTTCCAGATCGGTTAAGTATCCGTCGGACCAAATCGACCATAGGGCCGGTGAAGCGGCATACTAGGGGCGATGTGTAGCCAGCACAATGCCCAGCCGCCTTTACTTTTCCCCAACTAATGTCAGGTACCCATCAGAGCTGGGTAGACGCCTCCAGTCCCGGGAACAAATCCCAGCCTTCACAAGGATTCGAACCCGGTATCTGCGGAACGCCAGTCGAGCGAACGCGCTACCGGTCGACCACCGCGCCCCGTTTTCTTCCCGATCAAACAGATTCAATTGATCATAAATAAACAAGAAAGCTCAAAGACTCTACTCCGTGTATGTGGTTATATTATGTCGTCAATGTGGGCCACTGGACATAGGCCTAATCTTTGGTTCACAACCAGACTTAAAAAACAAAGACACACAGACACTATAAACAGAAGCTTTTAAGGACATACGCATAGCACACTGACCTAAAGAAACACAAACTTGGCACAATAAGCTTTTAGAAGCTTTTAAGGACACACGCATGGCACATATAAGTATTTAAACACATACTCATGGCATACACACACACACCTAAAGACACACAAGCATAGCACACAAACTTAAAAAAAAAGCACAGACACACAGACACACAAGGCCTCAAAAAACACAGGCATGCGTGCAAAAATACATTTTTTTTAAACAGGCCTTTTAAACACACACATACACAAATGTCATAGAAAACCACTCATAAAAACACACACAGAAACAAAGATGTAGAGATCTATACTCAGGAATCCCACAACAAAACACTGCGCATGAAACTTGAGTCCATGATTTGTTGGTCCGTAGATTTCAACAAAACATTGTCTAAATTAAAAATAATCAAGTTCCCATTGGATACAAACTATGGTTTTAGATGAAATGATTTTTTTGCATTGAAACATTCTTCTGTTCAAATTTGTTAAGACCTACTGAAAAATTCTTATTGGATTCATATTATTGTACGTTTGTTTAGTATTTCATATTATTATCTTTTAAAAGTAATTTTGATAGTTTAGCCAAACATATTCGCTTTAAAAATAATCTTCATACTTGATTTATTGAAACATATATTCTTCAAAATACTATTCCTTTTATAGTACACCATAATATAGTCTTTAAAATACCATTCATTTTTTATTTAGCGAATTATCTTTAAAATAGGCCTACTATTTATATTTTAGCACAAGTATAATCTTTAAAAATATTTTTAATTCATACTTTATTGAGTGAAAAGTATCATACGTAAAATACTATTCATACTTAAGTAAAAAAAGAATATGATTTTAAAATACTAAGCTTATTCATACTAACGGTAAAAAAATATGATTTTAAAATACTATTCATACTAAAGGTACAAAAATATGATTTTTAAAATACTATTCATACTTAAGTAAAACATATGATTTTAAAATAACATTCATACATATACTCTTAAAAATAAGGCCTACAGTTGCTTTTCTTCTAAGTCCACCCCCAAGACGGAAGTTCATGCGTATAACTTCATTAACATTAACAATTACACACTTTAGTGAATAAGCTATCCAGCAGACGTCATTCTAATTCTCCTGTCAGCTCTGATTGGGCATCACTGTACATGGGCGTCGTCATTTTGTCAAATCCGATGACCTCCTTAATGAATGCCTGCTCACTAAAGATTCATTTGGGCGTTGAAATGTGGGTGCCAAAAAGGGGCGTGTGTGTATGGAGGGCGCATTAAATACCAGAACCCCCCAAAATTGTTTTTTACACAAACACATCGAATGTGCCAGAAATAAAAGTGCATTCTTACTTTCCATTGTTTAATTAAAGTTGGCAACAGTTTAAGGTACTATTTTCTCTGCGTATAACAACTTCTGGATTTAGGGCCAAAGCGTTTATCATATAATATAAAGGCTTATAGTTGCGATTATTATTTCCTTTTATAATACTGCGTTATATTTACTACAAGGACCGAAACGCCATACAAGTCTTTTACTAGTTTTAGACTAAAATATGGGTTTATGTTTTAACTGTCTGCCCTATTTATGTAAAGGGCAAATAATTTTCGTTTCTATTAGAAATATGCCCAGTTTGTATAAATCCAGGTCAGTTTAAACTAAATAGTAACAAGGACATTATATCTTATAATATAAAAAAATATTTTTTGCTTAGTAGGCCTAATGTTTCAATTAGGCCTTTAAGCTTAAAATATAGATTTAAATGTCCAGGTTTGGGTTACATGAAAGTAAGAAAAATATATGTAAAAAGACACTTAGGCCTATATAAAAAGTAAAGTAGCCTACTTTCGGACCAAATTAATCATAGGGCCTTTATCTGAAACTAATTGTAGCTGAGTACATTAATTATAATTATTATAAGAGTCAGACAGACAGAAAGACTGACTCGGATACAACAACACAGACATATAGAACGGGAGAAATACAAAGAATTAAAGCTATTTAGAATAGTTTATAGATATAAGATATGCTATGTAGAATAGATAGCTTAATTAGATAGTTATAGCACACCACGTCAGATCGATGGGGAAAAATTTCCACGTTTATTGCCCCGTCGATACGACGTGGTGTGCCCGCTTAGTAGTTTATTTGTATTTGTTTACATCGAAAGCTGATATAGAAAGTTTTTATAGAAAAATTAGATAGATTCACATATTTTATAGAGTCTATAGATAGATAGCAAAGGTTAGATATTGTAAATTATTAGTAGATCTCTATATAAAATTGAATGATAATGATGGCCATTTTGTGAAGCACAAATCTCCATGTAATCACATTTAGCATGCTCAGTGCGCTCTTGTCCACAACTGGTGGGTTCGATTATAAGATTATAAGATTAAGTTGATAATGAGTAGATTAGGTTGATACATTGATAGCTTATCTACGTTGATCTAGACAGATAGAAAAATGAGATATTTTGATTAGACATACCATTCCTTAGATAGTTTAGATAGAAATATTTAGATGGTTCCAGTGGATAGAATAGGTGCATCAGATTGATCATGTATATTATATAGATTTGGTTGATTTAATAGATTAGATACATTTGATTGATTTGATAGCTGAACAGAATTAATTACAATTTCATTTATATAATATAAGGGCTTTAATATACCCATAGATATACATGAATATCGTAATGTAATGGCCAAACAATGGCAACCGAATAGACGTAGAAGAAGAATAGATGCTAACTAGCGTTGTTTTCAAATGTTGTTTTTGTAATGGACGGACCGGTTACAAGTCGCTAAAAATTTTATATGCCTTTATTCCTTACCGTAAAATTGTAATTTGCTTAGCTTTAGATCGATAAAGTGATAAAGGGAGATCATGTTGGAGGAAATCAATAAGACCATTTGTAAAATGTCTAGTGTGGGCGCTGTATATGTATTTATTGAATATTTGTTGTTACTGTTACGCACAGATAGTGTAAGAACTAGTAATAATAAGTTACCAATAGCCCTACTATTCAATAGGCAAGCCTTATGGTCTATAGTAGACTATGACAGGGTCATGTTAATGATGCTGTAGATGTAGACCCTAAAGATTGTCAAATGCCCATTATATAATAACCTTGCTATTGCCATAAGTTTAGACTTAGCTTAGTTGGGCTTAACCAGGTCTATCAGCTACTCTGTTGCCATGTTCATAAAAATGGGCAAAAAGTTGCCCGTTTAATGAACTGTACAATGACACTATTGGGGCGTAAAACATGTATATTGTATTATTGGGTTATGGTTAGTTTATCGGCGTTTGTTAGAGCTATCGTTTCAGTTATGTTGTTATACCGTTTTTTTCCGTTTGAATATAGTTTGTT
This sequence comes from Anisus vortex, assembly GCA_949126835.1. NCBI lineage: Eukaryota > Metazoa > Mollusca > Gastropoda > Planorbidae > Anisus > Anisus vortex. The sequence goes on from OX421495.1 coordinate 3,165,716, forward strand.
GTGTTTATCGTTCGAGCTTTGAAACAAATTATATACTGTCTTGTTACCATTGAACTTTTTATTGTATTTCTTACTTCGTGCACTTAACATTCTTTGTTACCACTGCTGTTGATCTCTAAACGACAAACAGGACAAGATTGACCTTGACCCCTGCCTTTCTGACATGTAACATCAAAGGACGAGATACTTTGTAAGTCTGCTAAACTTGGTTTTAAAAACACAGCCGTAAAACCAACCAACCAATCAAACTCATCCTTGCTTAGTTCAAATAGTCCTGCACGTCACGTGACCTATAGATCACATGACTTGCCATCACTCAGCCAATCAGAAGCGAAATTAAAAAACAAACAAACAACCAGTTTAAAAAATAATAGTAACAATTACACACTTTAGTGAATAAGCTGTCCAGCAGACGTCTTTGCGACCATATAACAATTTACAAGTTTATAAAAAGGGCTAATTCCATTAAATTCTTGTAAAAACATATATGCTGTAATTTAACAAAACAATATGTTTTTTTTTCAAACAAACATTTGCTCAAAGTTAGCGACTGAGGATAAGGTTAGAGTTATGAGTTTGACATGACGGCTGTAGAATTTTTTTCGAAGCTCACTGAATAACCATAAAGTTATTTTATTTAATTTATTTATTTTTGTATAAGGGAGACAAATTAAAAACATTGAATAAACTAGCCATGTAAACAAATACCACTTCAAATACTGCTATAAATCAATGTGGAAAAAACAAAAGAGATGAAACAAGTCAAAAAGTCTGAAAAGCACTTCAAAACAACAACGAAAAGTCGAGGATGCAAACAAAACATTTATAGGGATTAACAAATACAATAACAGAAACGCGCCATAATTTATTCTAACAATGGCATTGTCCAGAATTTTTTCCATTTTCAGACTTATGTTGTAGTGTCGTTAGTATGCCAGTTTGAACAGTTTTAATACTTTATGGGCTAAATTTTTTTAAATAAAACTTTAACAATGTGTTGTTATTGATTTTGTTGAGTGTGTAATGGTTAAGGTAAAAGATTTATTTATTTTTGTAGAGTGTTTTGGTTCCAATTATTTTTAGGGCCTAGCTACAAGCAACAGCTTCCAGAAATGTTTATTTATGAGTGTATTTCGCGAGACTGTCTACCTGTGATGACTATTTCTATTTTTTATAAGAGTGATAAAGTGGCCAAGTCAAAGCTAAACGATGGGGCGTCCTCCTCCATGTGGACAATTATTACTAGATATAACAATTTCGTTTTCCTAACCAATATTTAAAAACAATTGTTGTAGGTGGCGTTATTAAATCTTTCTCCCCAGATACACCACACATGGGAAATATGTTATAAGGAAGCCCAAAATGTTAACGTTATTCTTTTTTTTTTTTTAAATTTTTTTTTTTTTTTTTTTTTTTTTTTTGGGGGGGGGGGGGGTATTTCCTTACCCTGATTTGGGACATACTGCAGGAGCTTATAATGTCCTCTTGTGTGAAATTAGTTCTTATTATTAATCCATGCGTATCATCATGTTCTGGAATAAATATTGCATGAACCTCGAATTTAGATTTATGATCTTGATAACTTTCCGAGGCAACGACACCCCCCGCCCACCTATTATACGCCGCCCACACGCCACACACCCCCTACACACATAAGTGTCACAGGAATCAAGTCTGAGACAGGGCGTGACAGTGCCAGGTCTTCCGTTTGCGCATGACGTCACATATGTAACGAGAGTTAAATTATCCAGGATTACTTCCCCTGGTGGGAAACGGAAACGGAAACTCACATATTTGAAGTGAAACTAGACGTTTTTGCAATAGTTATGTACCATACCGCCAAAATAAAAGCATTAAATATACATTTACATAACGAAACGTTAAACTGCAGTATATTATGGTACGGCCAGGCTTATGAAGCACACTTTAACTTAATGGCGCTCCGCCTTGCACAATAGCTAATTAAGTTGCTACAGTCTGTTCAAAACTAGAATTTCACGAGACACGAAACAATATTCTAAAAAAACCTCGGTGACCATTCATCAACATGGAGGATTCAAGAGTTAATAACTGGAATAATTTATATTTCCGGTAAAGCGAATCGATAAAAAAAATATTGTTTACAATTTTAGAAAATTTATTTTTCAAGTTTTAGAGCATGCAGCTGTTGAGATTTGTTTACTGGCTCCATCTACACTATAATGGTGTGCTCCACAGCTCCAGATTACAGCTCCGACATTAGCTCCAGGGTATAAATATTGCATTGCTTATTGGAAGAAACAAAGCTCTATTAATATGTAGGATAGGTAACGCAACATTTTCTGACCATTTCTTTTGGGCACATTATCTATAAGGATGGCGTGGCCAGCACAATGTCCAGCCTTTTTTATTCCCCCCCCCCCTTTCCAACTGATGTCTGGTACACATATAGCCTGGTGGACTTTAGGAACTTTTAAACCTAGTCCACAGAAACTGGAAATGAAATTCTGGAGTTTTGGTTTAAAATCCTTCGACCTTCCCAACGACAGACTAGCGCTCCAACACACACACTGCAATTTCCTATAAATTATAAATATACAGTAAATGCTGATGCATTTTATATGCGATTAGCAAACAGATACTTTTATAAATGTAGGCATGTACCTACTAACATTACAATATTATTAGTTACAATAGAGATGACGAGATTATATCTTCAGCAACATACAGAAATAATGAAATTGTAAATGCACATTCTGTTGTCATTCTCTGTGGGGTGTTTTCAAAGTTCTGGTTACTCAATTAAATCATTTAACTCCTATACAGTTTTACGCCGCGTGGTCGGTAGGTAAAGCTTTAAAACTATCCTAATGATTGGATTGAATATCAGTTGAACTTTACACACAGACACACATACAAACAAACAAAACTACATGTAATAATATAATAACATGACACAATTTTTGTATTGTTCCCTCTCACATTCAACTTATGATAATTGTGTTATTCAAATATTCAGTTGTGTTTTTGAATGTCTGTTTAGTCCAGAGTTATGTTTTATTTCTACATATATTATTCATTTATAAAGGGTTGTTCCAGTTCCGGGTGGCATAGATCAATGGAATAATATCATTGATATCTTACATATCATATTCAAACATAAAGGGTTGTTCCAGTCGCGGGTGGCATAAATCAATGGAATAATATCATTGATATCTTACATATCATTTTCAAACATAAAGGGTTGTTCCAGTTGTGGGTGGCATAGATCAATGGAATAATATCATTGATATCTTACATATCATATTCAAACATCAAGGGTTGTTCCAGTTGCGGGTGGCATAGATCAATGGAATAATATCATTGATATCTGACATATCATATTCAAACATAAAGGGTTGTTCCAGTTGCGGGTGGCATAAATCAATGGAATAATATCATTGATATCTTACATATCATATTCAAACATCAAGGGTTGTTCCAGTTGCGGGTGGCATAAATCAATGGAATAATATCATTGATATCTGACATATCATATTCAAACATAAAGGGTTGTTCTAGTTCCGGGTTGCATAAATCAATGGAATAATATCATTGATATCTGACATATCATATTCAAACATAAAGGGTTGTTCCAGTTCCGGGTTGCATAAATCAATGGAATAATATCATTGATATCTGACATATCATATTCAAACATCAAGGGTTGTTCCAGTTGCGGGTGGCATAAATCAATGAAATAATATCATTGATATCTTACATATCATATTCAAACATAAAGGGTTGTTCCAGTTGCGGGTGGCATAAATCAATGAAATAATATCATTGATATCTTACATATCATATTCAAACATAAAGGGTTGTTCCAGTTGTGGGTGGCATAGATCAATGGAATAATATCATTGATATCTTACATATCATATTCGAACATAAAGGGTTGTTCCAGTTGTGGGTGGCATAGATCAATGGAATAATATCATTGATATCTTACATATCATATTCAAACATAAAGGGTTGTTCCAGTTGTGGGTGGCATAAATCAATGGAATAATATCATTGATATCTTACATATCATATTCAAACATAAAGGGTTGTTCCAGTTGTGGGTGGCATAGATCAATGGAATAATATCATTGATATCTTACATATCATATTCAAACATAAAGGGTTGTTCCAGTTGTGGGTGGCATAAATCAATGGAATAATATCATTGATATCTTACATATCATATTCAAACATAAAGGGTTGTTCCAGTTGAGGATGGCATAAGGCATTAATATCTCAAAAGAAGACTATTTTGCCAGCTCAATGACCCCCACCCCCAATTTAAATTATTTTCTTTTATCTTGTGATGCACTCGACTCTTGGCTCGGGCTTTATGCAGTATTCTCAAGAACACATGGAAACATAGTTTTTTTTTTTTTGTTTTTTGTTAATCTAACACGACACGGACGGGCGTCTATTCAGAGACCACCACGTCTACCAATTACTAGATGTATGTATTATGTATGTATTATGTATGATTATATTAAAACTCATAAGATTGATCCGTCGGTACATGGTTTAGTTATTGAAATTCTCAATTATTCTATAGTTTATTCTTTTAGTATATCGGCCTTCATGTACGTGTGCTTGTATTCTACATAAGGCTAAAAACATAAAAAAAAGTTATTTTAATTTAAGATTGAAGAGGGTTCAACAACTGTGCTAGAAATATAGACTAAGTTGTTACCGTTTGTGAGTTTAATAAAAAAAAGTATGTATGACACAGTCTTATCGTATAAATTACAGACGCTCCTTCTATAAAAACGATTATTGTGCCCTACACTCATCCGTGGTCCGAGTCTATTCTTGCAATTTTATTAATGTTTTAAATGATGTTAAGTTACTTGTTTTCCTGATTTGTTCGGGCAACCCATTCCACGAACGGATGCCACTCGGGCAAAAATAGTACTTATGTGCACTTATTCTCGCATAAGGGATAAGGAACGTGTTTTTGTCCTTATGTTTATCTGAGCATTACAAAGACTTAGACTCTAGTCATTCATATGCGACGGATGAACATATGGGATATCGTAGAATATACACTTCTTACAATTAAATTTTTTTTTTTTTAAAGCTGATTGCGTAATTTAAAGCATAACTTGTTCAACTCTGTCTATTTGTCAGCCTGTTAGTCTATGGATATTATGATCAGTCTGTCTGTCTGCCAATCTGTATAGCTCTTTGTGTGTCTGTCAGTATAGCTTTCTTTAGTGATATAGATATATCTATACATCCGTCTAAATACATAACTATCTAACTCTATCTCTTTCTCTCTCTATACAGATCTATACATGTATCTATCTAAATCAACTATCTAACTATCTACTATCTATTTATCGATATACATGTTAATTTATCAATCTCACTTGATTCTAAATTAACAACATAACAAAAACAAATATAATAAAGTTCATCATTCATTGTTCTTCGTTTATAAAATTCTTTAATTATACATCTATAATATAATAATATATATAAAGCTTTGTGTGTATGTTAGTGTCTCATATTAAATTTTGGCGATTTCACTTCGGACATGTCTATTGTGTCTTCGCTAGCTAAGCGGTTTATGTATCGGACTGCTCTTGTGGGCTACCCTGGTTCGATTCACCAGTTAGTCTGTACCTTAATTTCCTACAATTTCTGTTATTTCAATTATTATATTACTTAAAAACAACAACAAGGATTGTAAATCTACAAGAAATACCGGGCAATTTAGATTTTTGATAAATAAAAAGACTTGCCTATTTTTTACCCGATTACAATATTTATTTTAAATTACTTTCCTAAAAGTCTTGAGTAAAAAATAACATTTTTTTAAATTATTCAATTTATAGCTTTCTGTTCATTATAGTTTATACAATTTGTATCTGTAGCTTATACAGGCCTGGCAATTGAGCGTGTTTATAAAAAAAAATATAACTTCTAGCTGTATTAAAATCAAAATTCCATTCTATAAGAAGACATTGCATTACTGTTGCAGTATTCACCTGTACATTCAAACATTTTCGTCTGTTCTTCGTTGTTTATACTCTGTCTGTAACTGTTGGCAGCGCATAGAACTGTCCTCAACGGGATATGCGCAATACAAGAATTATTTTTATTATTATTAATATTTTCATTTTAAATCTTAAAAAAAAAATAATTTCAATACATGTTAACAAGATTATACCCACATAGACGTACCGTAATTTATTCATTTTTTTTAAATTTTCCAGGTGCCACGTCACTACGACGACCCTGGCAAGGGCAACTATTGGATGCTCGACCCTTCCTGTGATGACGTCTTCATCGGAGGCACCACTGGGAAACTTCGGCGGCGCTCGTCACACTCCGCCAGAAGCCGGCTCGCATTCGGCCGGGCGGGCTTTCCCTACATGGGCCTGCCGGGCTTCCCGAGAGACGGGCACCCGGCCCTGCTGCCATTTTCGTCCTTCTACTCGCTGCCAGGCATGATGAAGCACCCGGGGATGTACCCTTACCTCGGACACAACCTTCTCCAACATGGCGGCGGGTTCATGGATAACGGAAACCACCCCATGGCCAGACTTCCGGGGATAGAAAAGCTTTTTGTTCACGGCATGGCGTCGCAGTCCGCGGCCTTATCAGCCGCAGCAGCGGTAGCAGCCGCAACGTCCACCGCCTCCCCGATGTCGAGGTCACCACCGGGTTCAGGCAGGGCGCCGCCACCAGGAACCAGACAGTACTCTCCCTACGGGAGCCTATCTTCGTCCATCCCGCAGTCCTCTTTTGTCATACCCGGGTTCGGACACCTGTGTTCCAAATCGTCGGGCCTCTCCCTTTCATCCGCATCGGCCTCGGCCCACCGGAAGCTGGAAGGCGGCGACCACGGGAGCGGCGGCGGTGGGGGAGACAGCAACAGTTCGGCCCTCGGCCTCTACCCGCATCTCCTCAGGCCTTTCTCGGTGTCTAGCGTAGACTCCCACAAACTCATATCCCCGATGATGACGCATTGATTCAAGCAAGTGTGTTGTGTCTGATAATTAACAACTCTCTTCGCCGATCCTTCCTGAGGCTCGCCATTAACACAGCAACAAACAAACAACAGGTCTTCCATCTCTTGTTTGCATGAACAGACAACATCGTGTTTACGCCAATACAACTAACACGTTGCAGTGAAGCGATAATCAATCAGATCATATCGGAAATACGCCAGCAGTGGCGGGTCTTCCGATTAGTACTTGCACCGAGATAATTTCTGGGCATGCGCTGTTGTGCTCACCGAATGAGCCATTTAGACTTTAGACAACAGCAGAATAGTGCTAATATGTTTTCCTTGCGAACTTCAGACTCGCCAATGGTACTAAAAATATATATATACACCCACACGGTGCGGCGTCATCAATTACGTACGTAATGACGTCATGGATTCGGTGACACTGAATACGTCATAAACTATGACAATTATTGAGTTTTCGGGAAGGATTCTGACGCCTTTGGTTCTCCGAAATCACGTGTTCATTTTTTGACAGTATTGACATCATATCATCGGTTTGTTTTGTTTTTTAAAGTATCGTACTAGGTAAGACAGGAGACTGACTTATTCTCATTGCCACAGTGAGAAAGGTGGACTGAAGTTTGCAAATTTTCATAATAGAAACATCTAATGGATGGGAAGAAAGAACAACAGGAGCTTAATACTTGTGTGAATTTCTAATCCAATTCTTAGATTACAAATGTGATACTTCTTGAGTCTAGACACTTTGGATGAGTCAAGATTTGGACTGGTGGTCGCCCCTTGTTAGTCAGACCCAGTTCTAGAACTGTGCAAGGGTACCCCAAAAATTTGTCACATGATCAACTGTTTGAATATTTTTTTATTCATGAATAAATATAATAGCCATAAATATGTTTGAGCAAGTGGAAGAGTTTGAAAGAGAGAGAAAGAGTAGGATAGAGAGAGAGAGAGAGAGAGAGGGAGAGAGAGAGAGACAGAGAGAGACAGAGAGAGAAAGAGAGAGAGCATTGAATGAGGCAAATGTAAGGTTTAATATGATAGCTCTAGATTTGCAACCATAGAGAGTATTCTATCTACTGTGTTGTGTGTGTGTATACCTCCTGTTCAAGAATGAAACCTGCGAGCAATTGAGAAGGGGCCATCTTACCCGAGAGAGAGTGTGTGTGTGTGTGTGTGTGTAGTGTGTCATATGACGTCAACATATGTATGCATAGTTAATCTTCTGACGTATATGTGTGCGTGAGTGTGTGGTTGTAGTGTGTTATATGACGTCAACATATGTAGTTAATCTTCTGACGTACGTATGTGTGTGTAAGAGTATGTGTGTAGTGTGTTATATGACGTCAACACATGTATGCATAGTTAATATGTTACTATTTATTTAAACATATACCATTTTTTTTAAACACATATTACTGTTTGTATTTGACGCAATAAAGAATCATGAACGAAATGTCTTAGTTGTTTTCAGCATTTTCCAATATGGCGGCTTACACGTGGCTTGGACTCAACACTCATATCTTTGCTAACCTTTATAAGATTGTTCTAGTCTATGGTCCAACACTATCTTAGAATAACAATAACTCCTGTTAGCCTTAGTCTCTTTTTGTGTGTATTCCATATGGAAGGACACATTTTTATAAGAGCTTGTACATTCAAAAAGCTTTTTGACTTGTACAAATGGGCATTCGGATCACGGAATGGGTTGTCTGAACTATTCCTTTTAAACAACGTCTCAGCATACTATTAATTTAAAAAAAAACGTATATTTCAAAATGCTAATTTTAGACTTATAGCACTTGTTAGCACTTATAGCACTCGTTAGCACTTTAGCACTTCTTAGGTTTAGTCTGCAATAATCGTTTTTTAGACGGAGCGTTTGTTCATTATAAGATAACAATTTAAAGTACTTTAATACAAATAATTGGGGACACGGTGGGCAGCGCGTTCGACTGGTGTACCGAAGGTCCTGGGTTCGAATCCTGGTGAAGGTTTAGGCTTTGTTCCTCGGGCCTGGAGGGTGTCCCTGAGTCTACCCAGCTCTGACTTTAGTTGCGTAAAGTAAAGGCGGCTGGGCATTGCGCCAGTATGCCATGGCCACAGAAACTGGTGAACGCTGCTTCACCGGCCTTTTGGATCGAATTGGTCTTTTCTTTTAATATAAAGAATGAAATAAATGGATATAATATGTCCTCTGTAAATCCTTGTTGAAAAGTATAAGTCAGACCACTAAGAAAGTGACTTAATGTCATCCGGTAAACAATCAATGACTTACTAAACTTTAATCTATAGTTGTAACTATTTGTGTATCATTATATATAAATTAGATTGCTAAAGGCGCCCAAGCGGCATCAGGGCATGGAATGGGTTACATGAGAAAACCAGGAAAACCAGTAACTTAACATCATTTGGAATATAATGAAAATGCATGACTAGACTCGGACCACAGATGAGCGTAGTACGCAATAATCTTCTTTTTAGAAAGAGCATCTGTAATATATAAGAAGAGTAAGATATTAAATTCTAATTTCAAAATACAACACAATATCAATCTGTTACAATGCTCAGAAAAAAAATAAGAACAAAGACACTTTCCTTATGCCCTATGCGAGAAAAAATGCACATAAGTAATCTTTCTTCCCGAGTGGTATCCGCGTGTGGAATGGGTTGCCTGAACAAAACGGGAAAACCAGTAACTTAACATCATTTATAAACCAATTCATGACTAGACGTGGACCACATAGGACACAATCTATTCTTTCTAGAAAGAGCGTCTGTAATATATAAGATACGATAAAAACCGTACACATTGAGTCAGAATCAGACACTAAAAGCATGTTGACATGGAAGTACACGGTACGCATGTTGCATATACTTGGATCGATATGTGGCGCCTACTAAGCACCAAAACAAAACACAAAAACACATTAAGGATAAATAGATTAACAAGGGAAACAACTTTGAATCCACGAGTTAAAGCTTTGAAAAGGGGGGAGTAACGTCCCCTTTGGTGTAAACTCATCGCCTGCGCTCACACCCAAGCCCCTCACACAGACCCACACACGCGTAGACAAAGACACTCACATGGACCCAGACACACACATACATAGATAATATGTATACACACCGCTAACAATATAAAAAGCAATTTAAACTCACAATTGAAATCGGAACGCCCTCAAAGCTATTATTCGTCTGAAAAGCACGAAAGGATTAGTCCCTCCCTCCCCCTCCCTCCCATACCTCCCTCCATCTCACCCCCTCTCCTAACTCCCCACCTCACCCATATCACGTTCATTGAACCTAAATTAGCCTATATATATATATATATTATGTGTGTTTTTTTTTAAGTTTTTTTTTTTTTTTTTTATACTGTAAGCACAATAATAGAAACTCACTGATGGAAAGGATAGCGAGGGCTAGAAGTGCCGAGTGCCACAGAAGGATGTCTCAGCGGGAGGTTCTATTGATAGGCCACTGGTTTATTTTTTTTGTTGTTGTTTGGATGGTATAGAAGTACAGGGCAAGACAACTTAATGCTAATACACAGAGAGAGCCGAGTTAGTCAATAGTGTGTGTTTGTTCGTCTGTACGCATGTATGGGCTGTGTTTTCAGATTAGCTTTTGTACCATTGGTTGGAAATGCTAGTGCCAAAAACACAATTAGTCATAATATCCGAGCGGTGGAAACCCCCCAGTTGAAATGACACAAGACTGTCGTGTTGTTTTTATTGGTCTTTTGTTCTGAATAGCCAGATTAACCGGAGTTTGGATGCAGCTGTATGGCCGAACAGCATACGCTTTTTGAGACAGCTTTCATGTTGGACAGCCTAAATAGTTTGGTAGAATTCGAGATAGATTTTATGTTGGACAGCCTAAACAGGGAAGGCAGACTTCGTGTCAGCTTGTATGTTGTTAGTTCTTCATCGTTCTCAGGTGTTATGATTTGGAGTATTCAGACAACAAGTCCAATAGTTGTAATGAACTGCGCCGTGACTGTCAGTTGCTCCAGTCCACCATGGCTGTCAGTTGTTCCAGTCCACCATACAGTTTGTCATTGAGGGTAACTTCCTGTGGGCCATATTGCTGACCGGGTAGTATCGGTTCAAGGGGCAGGTCTAAACGACATGTTCCGCATTTTCGGGAGCTGTTCCGCACGGGAAACATTTCACTTGCTCCAATTCGAAGGTTTGCGGAAATTGTGTTGCTTCTGCCTGTTATGAATGACCTGTTCTTATTCTGAAGATGAGGTGTCGAAATCGGCTGGAGAGTTTGAAGTAAGTTTAAGAGTTTAATCTGTACATTTCGTGTTACTTATTAGCACATGTAAATCAAAATACAGGACTTAACTCAAACCATGGAAACGCAATAAGCTTCTGTATAGAAGGCGAGTCTGTGGCATATAAAGATATGAAAAATTCAACATGGTGATCTATTTGAAAGTGATGCGGAGTGACAAAATAACAACCAGTAATAGATCTATTATGTCATTATTGTGTTTAATATTCTTCTTCTTCTTCTGTATATTTAGGATTCGACAGGTTGAACAATGACTGCCATGAGCAATTCTGCAGTTCTTTCCCGGTCTTCTGACGTATAAATGTTTTTGAGACGTCTGCTTTATTAGGCGAATGAACGATAAATAAACGACTGGCGGTTCTGGGTTTGAATCCTGGTGAAGACTAGGATTTGTTTCCTGGACTGGATGGTGTTCCTGAGTCTACCCAGATCTGATGGGTACCTGCCTTTAGTTGAGGTAAAGTAAAGGCGGCTGAGCCTTGCGCTGGCCACACATCTCCTAGAATGTCGTGGCCACAGAAACTGGTGAACGCTACTACACCTGCCCTTTGATCAATTTCGTCCGAAGGCAACTTTTAGATAAAGTAGATTGACAGACATACTTTTCGTTTTTCTTTTAAATAATAGATTCTAAATTCCTACACAGAAGTACAAAAAGCGTTTCTAATGAAAATACTCGGACAATTTTGCAAGGATTAGCTTAAACAAGACCTATTTGATCAACATTGGCCCTTTTTTTTGTGGCATGTAATGGGTTTCCTAAACTAGTCAATAAAAAAAAAAGTCTAATTTCATGACTAAACTCATAACAAAGACTGAGCGTAGGACGCATTTTCATCTTTTGAACTGAGGAAAAAGTTACTAACAGAGAAAACGAGAAAACCATACAAGAATAAGGTCAAGTTTATTATTGCCATTGTACTCTTTATTTTTTTTCAAGAAAAGTCTGAACGTACGAGATGATTTGGCAAACTTGCCAACTCAAATTGTGCGCTACGCAATTAACGAAATTCTAATCGGTATAGCGATGCGGGGGTGTGGATCAATGGAGTCATGCCTAAAGCTTAATCCGCTGTGGATTAAGGATTAGTGGGCGGAATAGGGCGAATAAAAATAGAAATAATTTAAGAGAGAGTGGGAGTGAGAGACAAGATTAATTGATTATAGTGCCCGAGTTACCAATTGGATAGATTAGCGAACTGTGTGTGTAGAGATTAGAATGATCTCTTCTCTGGTGTGAAATTATGGGATAACAACACATTTATACATGTTTTAATCAATATCATGACAAATGTTAGCATTGTTCAAATATCATCTTGATATGGTCATGGTAGAATTCAATCAGTGGGCGTGCAAAAGGCGGCCCGCCGAACCTTTTACAGAAGTACAAATATTCGAATTTTTTGGCCCTTCTAGTTGTATCAAACTTCTTATAAGGCCAATTGACGAAAAATATTGTACAACTTAATTTAAAAGAAAGCTTGATTAGGTCCTATTATCGTGATTGAACAATGCATTCATAGTATGTGAAATCTAATGGTTGATTTTAAAAAACAAAGACAAAACATACATTGATAAATGTCATGAATGATATCAATGTTCAATGATTGATAAAATCTCATGGTTGACATTTTTGTTCACAACTCGATATCACTAATTATTATTATACGAGTTGGTCAGCTGCTAAATGCACACAAGCGTGTTTGTGGGTTAGGCCTATGCAGGGCCCTCGAGAGAAAAAAAAGATGCCGGTACGAGATACTGGGCCCCCCTCCGCCCCCCCCCCCCCCCCTCCACTTTTTTTTAAAACACTAGTCATTTCTAGATGATTTATTTGTATTACATACGTTTGAAAAATCAGGAATCTTTTTACAAGGTCTGTGGACCATTTTGTGAAACTGTCATAATTGCTACCATTTACCATTATAGTGTAATCATTTCAATCACAGCCTTACAGGTCTGTTACGAAAATACTTTAATCAATTACATGGTTCTTAGTTTAAATTATTGTAATTGTTTCTGAGCTTCAGAAGGCCTATTAATCTTGCAAATAATATTACAAAGATGTGTAAAATGGGAAAAGTTACTCTCACTGTTAATTGATAATTTATGTCCTCTAGTGACTCTAGTGTTTCTAGTGTTTTAGTGATTTGACTAGTGGTGTTACTTTTGTTAGTTGTAAATATTCACCAGTAATGTATGTTGTGCAGTCTAATGTAAGGTTAGATCTGCTGTGGCAATACAGTTGACACATAGATAATTAATTATGCGCTCTGAGCTTACAGTATGTTTGTTGGCAGCGCAATACAAATGTCATCATTATTATTATTATTATTTTTTACAAACTCTTCCCAAAATACATTTTGTCAAATTAAATTACCAAAAAAAATTTGTTTTAAATGTTCAATACATTTGTCTAAAATGATGATACCTTCAATCTCCCTTCTTGGCTACCGCACAGGAAATCATTAAAGTGTAAAAGGATCGACTAACTAGTTTAACTGCCATACTAGTACCGATATGCAGCGACATAGAGTATTTAGGCCTAGGCAAAGGGTCGGCAACCTTTTGCTAATAGTGTGCCAAACTAGGATTTTAAAATCATTCAGCCCAAAAGTCGACCTGCTAGAAAATTATTTTAAAAGTTTTTAAAACAATAATATTTATTTAGCGCCGTAGCAAGATAGAGGCCCAAAACGAGATGCATAGAGACAATCTTTAGAGCGTTTAATAATTAACTTTAAAAAAAAAACGAGTTCCTGGTTATTATCCTTTTTAATTTATTTGCATTTACACCAAATATAAAATTTTATTACTAAACTTAAAAATGTTTGATAGTTAACTATCGCCTTAAATTATCATTTAGTCATCGTGCTATACATTAATTATATTTCGATTTCAGTTTTACTGAGATATTCTCTTAAATTATTATTACACTATACATGGATCCAAAGCTTTCGTTGAGCGGTGTAGAGACATTGTAATCATACAAACTTGGTAATTAATGTAATGTTTACAAATATACACATTTTATTATAAATGCTTTAGTCATATAATATTTATATACTTTTCAACTAGCTTAAACAATTTGATAAATTTGAAAATTATAAATTGTAAGAGCCATTAATGTTTTTATTAAAGAAAAATCTGAAACATATTGAACATATTAGAGACAAAAAACAAATACAAAACGGGTTAATTATCTCCCTTCTTTTAAAATATAAACTAATATTACTTTTTAATTATTATTTCTCTATACAAATGTAGCATTTTTTTTTTTAAATTCAACGTGCTGCATTTTAAATGGTCAATATCCTTCCACTTAAAAAAAAAGAGATCCACATCCAAGATAGTTGTATATGGATAAATCCAGTCAGACTTTATGTGGTATGAAAACAAGAGTCCATAAATTTAAAAGTCTTGTCTTTGTTTATAAAACTCCTCTCTATATATTTTAATATATGGCATAAATTAGGGAATTACAAGAAGTTAAGTGTTTTGAAATTGAATTAACGTGTAAGATTTGTCCAGTTTCAGTGCAAATCCATTCCAGTGGTCGAACAGTTCAAGTGCTGTTTGGCCACGTCCTTGTAAAAACAAGCTCAACTCACTGAAATGTGTCGCTCGCCATTCAGAAACATCGGCTTCAACAGTTAGTGCCTCCTCATTCACTTATTGAAAACAATCAACAAGAAGCACCCTTTGGAGGTCTCTCGCGTGCCATCTAACATCGCTCTGGGTGCCATGACTGGCACGCGTGCTTTAGGTTGTGGACCCCTGGCCAAGGCTACTAAGCTAACAGGGAGAACTGTAAGCCTGTAGGGCTCATAGGTCTATATATTTTGTAAGTGTCTCTGGAGAAAACAAAATAAAAAAGAGATCCTAAATGCTATCGAAAATAAATAGGCCCTATAATACAACTAGTTGCTTCTTTGCAAATTTAACAAAATGTTCAAGTACACATTCAAAGAATACCAAAATGAAGGGCCCCCACGTGAGATTGTAAGAGGTTTTGTGGCATCTCCTCTTAGCTTTATTGCAACAATTAAAAAATACTTGCGTAATTGCCAATTTAATTTTAAATTTTAATATTCATGGGCCCCCTAAACTCTTATGGGCCCCGGTACGGCGTACCGGCTGTACTCCCGTCTCGTGGGGCCTGGGCCTATGAATAGTTTATGCTTGGACATTGTCTTTTATCAATGAAAAAATAAAAAAAATATTTTGAACCTGTTTGTAGTGTTTGTTAGTGTTTATTAGAAATGTATAATGGTTAATAGAAGAGTAATACGAACCTTTTATTGTCGTTCGTAAATCGTATCTTCTTTGTTATCTTCCTCTCTGTCCAGAAGATGATTGCGTGCTACGCCTAGGCCTATCCATGGTTAAGCACATTGCTTGCTGCGTGAATTTCTTGACCGTAGTTCAGCGTCACCGTGTCACCCTATCTTTAATTTTATAAATTTCTGGTGAAGTGACCGCACCGTAAACACTCCAATATTTAGCCTGTAACATCAGCTTTATAATTAACATGGATAGGATTTGACCGGTTGGGAAAGGATTACAGGACCCTGTAACTTTAAATAATAAACCCAGTTCATTGTTTGTTGTTATAGAATTTTTCATTTATCTATAAAATATAAGCAATTAGAGATCCTAACAACATTTTGGAAACAATATGGGAATTTATTGACAACGCCACCTTACAATAAACATGTATTTCGTAAGGCCTACTTATTACTATGTAAACAACGGAAGATATCTGAATTTTTGAAGTTTTACAGTCAATCGTTTGTATACTGCCAATACAGCAGGTTACGAAGACGGGCATTTCTTTCTTCAATTACTGTTTTATCTTATCTTATATATTACGCTCCTTCTATACAGAGAATTATTGCGTCCTATGCATATCCGTGGTGTAAGTCTAGTCCTGCATTGTTTGTTAAGTTGTTGGTTTCCCTGAATTATTCAATAAAATTCTAACTGAAAGTAAAATTTCCTTCGGACCAAATTGATCATAGGGCCTATGAAGCAGCGTTCAACTGTTTCTTTGCGTTCTGTATACTAGGGGATTGTGTGGCCAGCACATATGCCCAGCCGCCCAACTAATGTCAGGTACTCACCAGAGCTTCGGTTATACCACTCCAGTCCCGGGAACAAATTCTAGCCTTCACCAGGATTCGAACCCAGAACCTTCGAAACGCCAGTCGAACGGTGACCGCCGTGCGTCATTAAATTGTAAGTAAATTTACATTTTTGTTTTAATGTAGAAAAACAAAATTCGTTTACGATATTTAAATCATTCATGTTTTTTTATGGTCTAGTGTTCTTGTGAAGCTTAACTAATTAAAATTGACAATGCATGCAGTTCTTGAATATAAGAGAAAAGAGAAAGAAGAGAGATGAATGATTTTGTGAAATTATTTTGTTTACTAAATGTGTAAAATAAATTCAGCCACATGTGGTTTTAAGAACATAATTTACCCACCAATGATATAGAGCCATTATTAGGGTCACTCTTTAATTATTGTAGGCAAAAAAAACAACAACAACGCAGTTCTTGCATCAAAGCGAAAAACTTCTATCTAAAGTGCTGATGAAGTAGAATTCATTGCAAAGACGTTAATACCGAATTCCAACCTTTGCATTCATTGAAAACATTTTTATTAACAATCCCAACAGACAAAAATTATTTGAGTGTCTATATTTCAATGTAGCTTTAATAGTTTAAAATACCCCCCCCCCCCCCCGCCCCCAGGAAAAAAAAAAGTAAAGACCGTTAAATATATAGATTTGGGAAATTTTGAATAGAAAAAGGAGCACAGTGAAACTTGTGTGTACCCAGTCTCTATTATAGTTCAATATTGAAGTATTTGCTTGCCATCCTGATCCCACTAAAACCAGGACGTCTAGTGATCCTCTGAAACCAGGACGTATCCAACATCAAAAGCCAAGGATGTTTATTTTATTGCAGAAATCATGTCTTGCAAACTGCGCAGAAAAAAGAAAGAAAAATGCGACGACGGACTTGGGACAACTGGAGGACAAGACAAAATGAAGTGGAAACAGATTTGTACAGCTACGGCCCAGGTTGGGAGAGGAGAAGAAAAACACCCCCACCCACATCCTACCCTACTTTTCTACCCATATAATGTTTGCAGAAAAAAATAACGAACGTTGGGGAAAAGGGGTGGGGGGTGCAAAAGGGAGTTCCTATTTGCAGGACATCTTCACTGTTTGTCTTGAACCCTTGTTGGCACAATTTGAAGTCCGTGAAACAGGGGGCAGGGAAAGGAGGAAACTTTTGTGTGAAAGACGAACCTGAGATGCGAAACGGAAAAGAAGTTTTAAAAAAAGTTACTTGTACCCGACCATCTCCCCCCCCCCCCCCGAACTCTTTTCCCACCCCCTTTCCCCTCTCCCCACCAGTAAAATTCTCAAACCGATCCTTTTTTTTCCACCCTTTATTCTATTTAGCCTTTACAAAAAAAATTTTCAGGTCTCCCTTTCAATATTGACAGTGCAAACTCGAAGCTGTAACATTTTCCTTTACTGCACTCCTCTCCTCAGCCGTTGGGACACACGAAAAATTGGGTCCGCACCGTCGTTTGCAACAACTCTTGTTCATTTTGTGTGTTTGACAAAAATAAATTAGCGAGCACTTTCTACCGACACCGGATCCCCCAACAGTTTTTTAGTTCGCGTCACTTGTGCGCGTGATCCGTGAATAGGAGCCCGGGATGTTACTTGAAGATCGACACCGTACATCTGGACATCCGGTGCACACACACACAAAAATGTATATGCACGCACTGGATTCGCTCCCTTTTAGATACGGGACAATGTTTGGCACAATTTTCCCCTTGATATAATTTCTACCCCGAAAACCTGATTCTGTTTAATATTAGTTTTTTTTCCCCACCATCCCTCCCTCTTTTTCCCTTGTTTTTTTTGGCCATTTTATTTAAGATCCTCCAATCTTTGCATACATAAAGATACTGTTACAAGGTTTTGGAGGGGAGGATTTTGGTTTCATGCGAGCAAAGGAATTAGGGGCGCTTTCAGTTGGGACTCCCGATTTAGTTTGAACACGAAGCGATACTGCGCCCGGGTGAAAAAATATATATGTGTATAAAGAGGGGGGGGGTGTTGGGGGACGGCGAGGAGGGAGGGAAAAGATGGGAGGGCGGGGGGGGGAGGCATTCGTCATCATAATTCTTGTGTGTGCAGTGATGTTGTTTTGTGGAAGGAATGGGTGCAGGGGGGAATGGGGGCGATTCTGAATTATGAACAATGGTTCAATTAATTTGTTATCGGCGAGTGTTTCCACAGCACTTTTGTCAAAAAATAATGGGGGTGGGGAGGGGGGGGGGGGGCAAAGGGGCGCACCCATTTTGAATAAAACATTAACATAAGACAGGTACACCATACAGCTACTTGAGAGGAAGGAAGAATACAGCTATTTGAGATATTTTAGCGTACTGCTAAAAGAGAGACAAATTCAACATAGAGCTAAAAGAGACAAAGTCAGCGTAGCCTACAGCTAAAAGAGACAAATTCAGCATAGAATTAAAAAAGTCAAATTCAGCGTACAGCTAAAAGAGACAAATTCAGCGTACAGCTAAAAGAGACAAATTCAGCGTACAGCTAAAAGAGACAAATTCAGCGTACAGCTAAAAGAGACAAATGCAGCATAGAATTAAAAGAGACAAATTCAGCATAGAATTAAAAGAGAAAAATTCAGAGTAGGCCTACAGCTAAAAGAGACAAAATGAGAGTACAGTTAAACAGTTAAAAGACAAATTCAGCATAAGCTAAAAGAGACAAATTCAGCATAGAACTAAAAGAGAAAAATTCAGAGTAGGCCTACAGCTAAAAGAGACAAAATGAGCGTACAGTTAAAAGACAAATTCAGCATAAGCTAAAAGAGACAAATTCAGCATAGAACTAAAATATACAAATTCAGAGAACAACTAAAATATACAAATTCAGCGAACAGCTAAAAGAGTCAAATTCAGCGTAGAACTAAAATATACAAATTCAGTGAACAATTAAAATATACAAATTCAGCATAGAACTTAAATATACAGATTCAGCGAACAGCTAAACGAGACAAATTCAGCGAACAGCTAAAATATACAAATTCAGCGAACAGCTAAAAGAGACAAATTCAACATAGAACTAAAATATACAAATTCAGCGAACAGCTAAAAGAGTCAAATTCAGCGTAGAACTAAAATATACAAATTCAGTGAACAATTAAAATATACAAATTCAGCATAGAACTTAAATATACAGATTCAGCGAACAGCTAAACGAGACAAATTCAGCGAACAGCTAAAATATACAAATTCAGCGAACAGCTAAAAGAGACAAATTCAGCATAGAACTATAATATACAAATTCAGCGAACAGCTAAAAGAGACAAATTCAGCATAGAACTAAAATATACAAATTCAGCGAACAGCTAAAAGAGACAAATTCAGCGTACATCTACGAAAAGTTACATCAGCACAACAATAGATCCGTCATAGATCTGTTTACTTTTATAGTGTCACGCTAAGTTTCAATGAAGATGCATGTTATTTCAGACGTATTTCATAAGTGTAGTATTATAAGGTTGTTTTAACTGAAAATTTGATAGGATGTATTGTTAGGCGCCACAAGTCTGCTGTCCAAATTTCAGCTCGATCAGACCACGGGAAGTGGTCGAAAAATCGAAGCCAATTCTTGCTCCCACGACGCATGATTGCAATCAGACAGACAGAAAATGCAACTCAAAATTAAGGGAGTAAAAATAGAGCAAGCTGTCCATCTTATTATAGTCTTTAATTCTACTCATTAGTTCTGTTTTTGTTTCTGTTGCTGGATTTATATTTTTTATTATTCGGTCGTTGCTGTATCCCGTCTATTTCTTAGATTCTGCGTCATCCCTTCTATTTCTTAGATTCTGCTACATCGCTTCTATTTCTTAGATTTTGTTGCATCGCTTCTATTTCTTAGATTATGCGCCATCGCTTCTATTTCATAGATTCTGTTCATCGCTTCTATTACTTAGATTCTGCGTCATCGCTTCTATTTCTAAGATTCTGCGTCATCGTTTCTATTTCTAAGATTCTGCGTCATCGCTTCTATTTCATAGATACTGCATCATCGCTCCTATTTCATAGATTCTGCGTCATCGCTTCTATTTCTAAGATTCTGCGTCATCGCTTCTATTTCTAAGATTCTGCGTCATCGCTTCTATTTCTAAGATTCTGCGTCATCGCTTCTATTTCTAAGATTCTGTCACATCGCTTCTATTTCATAGATTCTGCGTCATCGCTTCTATTTCTAAGATTCTGCGTCATCGCTTCTATTTCTAAAATTCTGCGTCATCGCTTCTATTTCTTAGATTCTGCGTCATCGCTTCTATTTCTAAGATTCTGCGTCATCGCTTCTATTTCATAGATTCTGCGTCATCGCTTCTATTTCTAAGATTCTGTGTCATCGCTTCTATTTAATAGATTCTGCGTCATCGCCTATATTTCTAAGATTCTGCGTCATCGCTTCTTTTTCATAGATTCTGCGTCATCGCTTCTATTTCTAAGATTCTGCGTCATCGCTTCTATTTCTAAGATTCTGCGTCATCGCTTCTATTGCTTAGATTCTGCGTCATCGCTTCTATTTCTAAGATTCTGCGTCATCGTTTCTATTTCTAAGATTCTGCGTCATCGCTTCTATTTCATAGATTCTGCGTCATCGCTCCTATTTCATAGATTCTGCGTTATCGCTTCTATTTCTAAGATTCTGCGTCATCGCTTCTATTTCATAGATTCTGCGTCATCGCTTCTATTTCTAAGATTCTGCGTCATCGCTTCTATTTCATAGATTCTGCGTCATCGCTTCTATTTCTAAGATTCTGTGTCATCGCTTCTATTTAATAGATTCTGCGTCATCGCTTCTATTTCTAAGATTCTGCGTCATCGCTTCTATTTCATAGATTCTGCGTCATCGCTTCTATTTCTAAGATTCTGTGTCATCGCTTCTATTTAATAGATTCTGCGTCATCGCCTATATTTCTAAGATTCTGCGTCATCGCTTCTATTTCATAGATTCTGCGTCATCGCTCCTATTTCATAAATTCTGCGTCATCGCTTCTATTTCTAGGATTCTACGTCATCGCTTCTATTTCATAGATTCTGCGTCATCGCTTCTATTTCTAAGATTCTGCGTCATCGCTTCTATTTAATAGATTCTGCGTCATCGCCTCTATTTCTAAGAGTCTATCACATCGCTTCTATTTCATAGATTCTTCGTCATCGCTTCTATTTCTAAGATTCTGCGTCATCGCTTCTAATTAATAGATTCTGCGTCATCGCCTCTATTTCTAAGATTCTGTCACATTGCTTCTATTTCATAGATTCTGCGTCATCGCTTCTATTTCTAAGATTCTGCGTCATCGCTTCTATTTCTAAGATTCTGCGTCATCGCTTCTATTTCTTAGATTCTGCGTCATCGCTTCTATTTCTAAGATTCTGCGTCATCGCTTCTATTTCATAGATTCTGCGTCATCGCTTCTATTTCTAAGATTCTGCGTTATCGCTTCTATTTAATAGATTCTGCGTCATCGCCTCTATTTCTAAGATTCTGTCACATCGCTTCTATTTCATAGATTCTGCGTCATCGCTTCTATTTCTAAGATTCTGCGTCATCGCTCCTATTTCTAAAATTCTGCGTCATCGCTTCTATTTCTTAGATTATGCGTCATCGCTTCTATTTCTAAGATTCTGCGTCATCGCTTCTATTTCATAGATTCTGCGTCATCGCTTCTATTTCTAGAGATTCTGCGTCATCGCTTCTATTTAATAGATTCTGCGTAATCGCCTCTATTTCTAAGATTCTGTCACATCGCTTCTATTTCATAGATTCTGCGTCATCGCTTCTATTTCTAAGATTCTGCGTCATCGCTTCTATTTCTTAGATTCTGCGTCATCGCTTCTATTTCATAGATTCTGCGTCATCGCTTCTATTTCTAAGATTCTGCGTCATCGCTTCTATTTCATAGATTCTGCGTCATCGCTTCTATTTCTAAGATTCTGCGTCATTGCTTCTATTTAATAGATTCTGCGTCATCGCCTCTATTTCTAAGATTCTGCGTCATCGCTTCTATTTCTAAGATTCTGCGTCATCGCTTCTATTTCTAAGATTCTGCGTCATCGCTTCTTTTTCTAAGATTCTGCGTCATCGCTTCTATTTCTAAGATTCAGCGTCATCGCTTCTATTTCTAAGATTCTGCGTCATCGCTTCTATTTCTAAGATTCTGCGTCATCGCTTCTATTTCTAAGATTCTGCGTCATCGCTTCTATTTCTAAGATTCTGCGTCTTCGCTTCTATGTCTAAGATTCTGCTGCTTCGCTTCTATGTCTTAGATTATCCTGCATTGCTTCTATTTCTTAGATTCTGCTGCTTCGCTTCTATGTCTTAGATTCTGCTGCTTCGCTTCTATGTCTTAGATTCTGCTGCTTCGCTTCTATGTCTTAGATTCTGCTGCTTCGCTTCTATGTCTAAGATTCTGCTGCTTCGCTTCTATGTCTTAGATTATCCTGCATTGCTGCTATTTATTAGATTCTGCTGCTTCGCTTCTATGTCTTAGATTCTGTTGTATCGCTTCTATGTCTAAGATTCTGCTGCTTCGCTTCTATGTCTTAGATTATCCTGCATTGCTTCTATTTATTAGATTCTGCTGCTTCGCTTCTATGTCTTAGATTCTGCTGTATCGCTTCTATGTCTTAGATTATCCTGCATTGCTTCTATGTATTAGATTCTGCTGCTTCGCTTCTATGTCTTAGATTCTGCTGTATCGCTTCTATGTCTAAGATTCTGCTGCTTCGCTTCTATGTCTTAGATTATCCTGCATTGCTTCTATTTATTAGATTCTGCTGCATCGCTTCTATGTCTAAGATTCTGCTGCTTCGCTTCTATGTCTTAGATCATATGTTCTCAACGGGGGCGATATCGCCCCTCGGGGGGCGGTGAGAAGCTTTAGGGGGGCGCTGACATCCCCGGGAGCAATTGGGGGGCGGTGAAGGGCAAGTGGGCTGTACAAACGTACCTGATGTATTTTAACACATCAGCTATTTGAATCGATTAGTTTCTGGATGAAATGTTATGTGAACGCAAGTGCTGCTAAATATCCGATCTCCCCAACAGTAAGCCTACATATTATTATATTAATAAGAAATAAGAATCGCAATGACTTTTCGATGAAGTAGGGGTCTGTATTTATTTGGCAAATATAGTGTGCGGCCGGCTGGTCCTGTGGCTGGTTCACCGGACCGTCAACTATGCTTACCGATCACTGTCGCTTTAGCATCTGCTATTATTAATTATATTTTCATCTCAGTTTAACTAAGATGTCTTAAATGTGTTTTGAACCACTTACACAGAACAGGAATATGATAATGCGGTATAGATAATTAGTAATCATACAAACTGGGTAGTTATTGTAATGTTTAAAAATATACATATAATTTATTTAGTCATAAAATAATTATATAATTTTCAAAAACTTTTTACAGTTTGATCATTTCAAAGTTATAAATGTAAGCCATTTATTTTTTATAAAAGAAAAAAAAACAGAAATATTAGATCAAATAAAACGGGCTAATTATCTCCCTTTAACTAAAAAATGTGATTTTTTAGATTCAATATTTGATTTAATTACAAGTTCTGTTTTGTAACATAACAAATATTACTGATTTTTAGACCTAAGGCTTTTTGCAACCAAAATTGAAACAAAAATAGACAAATTGCTAGTAACACACCAGGCAAACGATTCGCATTAATATTGATTTATTTCATAGGTTCTCAACCTTTTTCGGCTCACCGCCCCCTTTTAGAATTTTTTTCCGCACACCGCCCCCCCCCCCCCCCAAATTTCTTTTAGCGACCACTCCCCCACCTTTCCGCCCATCTGGACTATAGTTTCCGCAATTTTTTTAGGGGAACTAGACTTTTTGTGTGATTAATTATCTATAAAAAAAACTGAAAAGAAAACATATTGTAAGAATTAATAGATCAAAAAATTGCCTTAACAAAAGGTTTAAATAAATCAATATTAATGTGAATCGTTTGCCTGATGTGTTGCTAGCAATTTGTCTGTTTTTGTTTCAATTTTCGTTGCAAAAGCTTTAGGTGTAATAATCAGTAATATTTGTTATATTTCAAAACAGAACTTGTTTCGGCATCACTATTGAATTAAATGTGGAAACATTTTTTAGTTAAAGGGAGATAATTAGCCCGTTTTATTTGAGGTAATATTTCTGTTTTTATTTTCTTTTATAAAAAATAAATAGCTTACACTTTATAATCTTGAAATGACCAAACTGTAAAAAGTATTTGAAAATTGTATAAATATTATATGACTAAAGAATGTATATGTATAATTTTAAGCACTACAATAACTACCCAGTTGTTGACAGTCCGATGTACCAACCACAGGACCAGCCGGCCGCACACCATACTTGCCAAATACTATCCCCTACTTCATCGAAAAGTGATTGCGATTCCTCTTTCTTATTAATATAATAATATGTAGACATACTGTTTGGGGAATATCAGATATTTAGCAGCACTTTCGTTTACATCACATTTCATCCAAAAACTAATAGATTCAAATAGCTGAGGTGTTAAAATATATCAGGTACGTTTGTATCGCCCACTTGCCCTTCACCGCCCCTCAATCGCCCCCGTTAATGTCATCGCCCCCCTAAAGCTTCTCACCGCCCCCCGGGGGGCGATATCGCCCCCGTTGATAACCTATGATTTATTTAAACCTATGTCTTAGATTATCCTGCATCGCTTCTATTTCTTAGATTCTGCTGCATCGCTTCTGTGGCTTAGATTATCCTGCTTCGCTTCTAATTCTTTTTACATTTATACAAAACTCAAATTCTCGTAATACGATGAACATCAATTGTCGAATTATGTAAGTTTTTTTTTCTTTTTTGCTGACGTGGATTCGATGTTATAATTATCATTAAAAAATACACTTTTCATTAAGAATGAATTGGTGCACCGGGCTCACCGCAGCACACAATGGGAGTATGTGGGCAATACAATGCCCGGCCGCCCCAGGTATACGTCAAAAGTTCCATAGGCCACGATGTAGAAATAATAAAAAAAAAAGAAAAAGCTAGAGTTTTAACTTAAGACTCAAGACCTTGTAACGTTATCCAGGGGTCTGACAATGGACCACGTCACAGCTTTATTTTTACTCCCACACCTTCTCATTCAAAGTGTTTTCTTTCTTTCTTTTCAGTTTCCTCCTGTTTTTTTCATTGACGCGAGAGTTGCTGTTTATTTTTTTGTTCCTCTTGTTTTCTGTCACATTACTAACCCCGAAGTTTTGTTATCCCCCCCCCTTTTCCCGGTCCTGACAAGACCAAGCTGACCGCAGTAGTAGCCCCTGTCACTTGGCAACAATACACTAGCTGTCGAGAGCTGTCTGCCCCCTGAGCTAATTCTCACACCCTCTTTGGTACAGTGTCCACGATACCTTGTGTTTTTCCATCACAATCTAGGGGGAAACAAATTATAACCTAACAGAAGGGTTGCAACTTTCCGCTGCTTGGAGAAAACAACAAGGGAGGGAACTCAACAAAACAAAGAATGATAACTCCCATTTCCTTATTATATAAAACAAATAATAACAATTGGTAAAGTTTGTGTCGACGTAGAGGTCCAAGTAAGCGTCACAAGGTGAAAAAAAAAGTGAATAATATTGGAAAAATGTATACCGTATTCTTTTATCTATATATTACAGACGCTCCTTCTGTACGAAGGATGGTTGGGATAGTTGTAGTTTGAGCGTAGGGTAGAGAGCTTGTATATGAAGTTAGTAGTAGTGCTAGAGTTGCCTATGTGCTTGAGAAGTACTTGTAGTATAAATTTAATCAGCAGAAGAACTTTTGTCTGATTAGCAAGATATTAAATGTTGTGTATAGTAATGAGAGTTCGCTTCTTTATTGACAAGTCTTAACAAATATGCATGCACAAAAGGTCGACAAAAAAGATATTTCCGGTTTTATTCTATCATTTAATTAAAAAACCATGTCTGTGTGCTACGTTACTGGTTGTACCAAAAGATGTAGGAGATTAATTTTTTTTTCATTTCCAAAAGATGTTGCCAAAAGAAAACGATGGATTGTGAAAGTCAGAAGTGAAATTTCACCTTTTTATAATATCATACTTGTTGCTAATGCAAAAGAATTTTCGTTATTTGTTTTTATGAATCTACACATTGTAATTTTTAATAACCAAGAAACGCAACTCTTGACTAATTTATTTTATAAACAAAAGCTAAATTTAACCTAACGCGATCAACACTTGAGTATTAATTATCGCCTACTCACTTTTGATGTTAAAAACGGATTCCTCATAACTAATCTTGTATCCTTTGTGTATTTCTAAAAGACTAGAACTGGCCGTCGAGGTTGAAATCAATTGTCAAACA